>OU745304.1:11905000-12167825 GCA_916618145.1 Emmelina monodactyla
TTTACTTTTGCGCCTACTACAGGAAGAAGATAATACAATCAAATATAAATATCTTTTTCGGAATTTCCAAAAACTATAATTTGGCTTATCTAAATTAATATTAATTATAATAGTGGACGAAAAACTCTTACAGTTGAAGTGGAAGCGTGCAATGGCATAATGTAGAGTGGGAACTAGCGGCATGCTAAAGTACTTACTATTAAGGTCACTGAGACAGATTTGGTGTTTTTGATGTAAGATCCACGCGCGATAGCCGCAGCGTCGGCGCCGGCGCTCCTGCCAACTGCGGCCGCGACGCCGTGCCGCCACCAGCCCCATTGTGTCGCCAACAATTATACATTAACGCGAGACACAGCTTACTAGTTAATCTACATCGCAAGTCTGGCTGCCTTCATTGTGTACAATACAAACTATTTATAGCAATTAATTACAATTTCAGAGTTATGAAATAAAATTATGAAGTTTAAATTTGTTGACCAAATCATGTTTGAGGATTCGTTTACGGATCTTTATTACTAGATTTCACGAAGACGTACTGCGATAATAAATTAAAATGCTGTTTTATGACGATATTCTTCTGGAAGCCAGTGTCTGTATGTCATTAAGATAGCTGGATAAGACTGTCGTTGCCATCAAGTGATTTGAACATTTCTAAACACTACTTCATTATTGAGTGTCTAGTTTTGAAGGGACCAACTCGTATTTTGCAATTAAATGTTCAAATTTACTGATCGTGGCATCTTTTTATAATTCAGAAGATTGTTCAAGTCAGTCATTTATTGTTTTATTTTATTAGACTGCAAAAACCGCGAAGTAAATAAGTAAAGCACCTGGTTGAAATGAAACAGGTACAATGAATATAGCAAATTAAAACCACAGATAACAGTATTGCAAGTTGGTTGTTCTAAACTTTTCTTTGCAATTATTCATAGAAATGTTTCCAGTCGATTTATCATTTAACAGCACCAATCAAAAAATCATTTATCTACATTGTACAACCATTTTTATCGTATTTAATATTTCATGATTCTAGTCGACACTCTGTATGTATGTCGAAGTTGATCTAGCCTTCAAGGCAAGATCCACGTTTAGGATTATTTATATTGGATTCGTATTAAGTGGAGCTTTTTTTAAGCCATGGTGAGAAACCATGGCTTAAAAAAAGCTCCACTTAATACGGAGAACGGAGTCGCGAGCGGCCTCTATTACTTACTAGGGGCCGCGCGCGACTCCGTTCGCGTAGATGTCGGTTTCCCGTGGGAATGCGAAGTTTTCCCGCGGTATAAAGTTCCCTTAATTCTTTCATACATATATTATTGGTATCTAGAACCGTTTTTGGCAGCGCACGCAACGGAAGCTCTCAAGGATGAATAATTTTCCCCGTTTTTTTCACATTTTCCATTATTTCTTCGCTCTTTATAGTTGCAACGTGATGTTATATAGCCTAAAGCCTGCCTCGATAAATGGTCTATTCAACACAAAAAGAATTTTTAAAATCAAACCAGTAGTTCCTGAGATTAGAGCGTTCAAACAAACAAACAAACAAACAAACTCTTCAGCTTTATAATATTAGTATAGATAAAACACTCAAATACATAAACTTACACGATGATTCTTCAGTGGCTTTTGACCCGAAGCGAATTGTTCTAGATAAGCAATAAGTATTCTGAATATGTGGAGCTAGCCTCCCGCCCGCGGCTTCAGTTCCGAACAGACTCGTAGTATTGGACTAGATAAGCGTATCCCACGCTACTGCCTGGCTGTCTATATGTTTACTTTGGAAAGCTTCTTACAATCAGTTCAGAGTTTAAGAGGTAACCCTTAAACATCTAAACTTAGGTAGCAACTACGATGTTTTTTAACATTACCTCAAAAGTTAAGAAGTCATAAAAAGTGTTGTTGAAATATCTCCGCAAGTCTTGCTGTGCTTGCAGATAAATAATTTTGGCCTCCTTTAAAAATTTTCAGATGAAATCCATTTTCCGGAATACCCACTTAAAATCACGGAGTACAGTCTTTGGATCTTTCGTAACATAATTTATTCTAAGACACGTTTTGATGTACATACGTATGTACGTACAAAACATTAACCAAATATAAGTACAATGAACATTTACAGACTTGCTCCAAACAATTGTTGAAGTCAAAACGAGGCTTGCACGTTGTGCGTGACGAAATATCGAGTCGTTATGACGTAGAATCTGCCGCCTTGTAGTGAGCAATATCTAATCTCCTGCTGGACTTAGGCATTTCTCATACGAGGGAGAGACTTAAAAAACACAGTAACGATGTAAGTACGAGAATATAATTCGTAACAACACTGAATTATTAGTTCTCTCCGGTAGGGGTCGTCAGAACCCTCGGAATAGTATATTAGGCCCCGGTGCGTTAGAAACACTTCTATTGGTAAATAACGGTGACCATTTCGATTGGAAGACAGCATTTGTAAGCGACATGGATCGATGGTCATCTAACGCGGAGGCTATGTTTAGTTTACTGTGTTAGATTTCATGACATTACTAATTATATTTCCTGAGAAAATATAATCGTTTTTCTGAATAAAGAACATACTCGTACGTCAAACACGACAAGTCACATACAATATCTACAACTCTTATTTTTCAACGTTAATGTTCCGTGTCAAGTTACAATGTTCGCGACTTATTCAAAACCAGAAGTCATTATTCCACATATGAAAAAATATGTAAAGAAGTAAATTTAGAAACAATATGTTATATAATGTAAGTAAATATCAGATTATAGGTTGTATTGAAATTGTTTTGAACATGTTTAAATGAAATCTGTATACAATTCCGTAATGTCTCGAAACAAGCTAACTTGCAAACATCTTGAATGCATTAAAATAAAAACTCAAATAAACAAGTTCATTTAATTTGAAGTTAACTGTAGGAGCGAGCGGTCCGGGCCGAGCTACCGGGGGACAGGAACTCAACGGTGAGCCGAATTCCGGCAAATTGAGACGCCGCGAAGTTGTGTCGAAACTTTTCCTATTAGGAAGTTGTTTGCAAGAGATATAAAACAATAGCCGCGAGAGTCCCGAGATCTCCGTGACCGCGGCCGCCGACACCTACTAGTTAGCGGCTTCTTTACAACTCCCCCAACTTTGTTTCAAAGTCATTTTGTAGAGCATCAAACTCCAGTTACATCAATTAGATGTTAAACTCACTTCGTGCTTTGAAGCGGGTTTCTTTAACACATTATTATGTTTAAAAAAATGTGCCTATGGACTTGTTGTTTAAAACTGAAACAAGAAGCAGAACACCATTATCACTGAAAGAAAGTTGTGCAAAATCATACTAACTTTATAAACATGAAAGTTTGTGAGTGTGTATGGATGTAAGGATGGATGTTTGTTACTCTTTCACGTAAAAACTACTGGACGGATTTGGATGAAACTTTGCAGTAATATAGGTTGTACATCAGAATAACACAGGGTACTTTTTACCGCGGGAAAACATGTCATTCCCACGGAAAACCAAATTAAAACAAAAAACGAACGGTGTCGCGGGCGGCCACTAGTCGTATATAATATACTAAAGATTGTTCAAAATCATTAACTTTTCCAGATTGTAATACATTCGTATACGATAGAAGAAGTTTCACGTAAACACGTAATCTAACAAGCGTTTTGCGACATCTGTCATTGTTTTGTTTTGGATATCCAGCAGTTAAGGCGTGACAATTATAACATACAGTTTGTTCTATGAAACCATCATAGTTTATCTCATACGTTGATGTGTTTACTGTTGATTATGACGGAAGCATCGTTGGTCGAAGTTTGAAGCGAGTACACAAACGTGGAGTGAGTTTCAGGAAGGATGTGGTCCCGCTCGGAAACCGCTCAGCGCGAATTGAAGTAGATAGCCTGCAGTTAGTCTAGTGATTCATTCTCTGATTAACGCCAATTTCAAATTTATTTGTTAATAAGAAACAAATGTTATATATTATAATAAAGATGGATATTGTATATTCGAGCCGGGTGTAGTATGGAGTTTCCCGGGAAGGGAAAGGGGTTTCAGTATCAAGAGCATATTGATCTTCATTGGACTATTGTGAAAAAATATGACCGAAATTTTAAAAATAGGTTTTATTTGAACTGAAAGTGTCCATCATTTTTAAGACTTTCTTTTACGAGGCGCTAGTCGTTACAGCATTAATGATGTTGCTGAACATAACTACAGTCTCCGAATGAACCGCGGAAAGCAAAGATGGAATTATTTATAATAACATACTTTACCAAAATGGGACCAATTCGTCTAAAATGGTACATGATTGAATGCTCTCTTTTGATAAATGTTATTTTAGTTTTACGAGCAGACAACGTTTCAATTCACTAATGGCGGCCGTTCATCAACGAGGCAGGTAAAAAATCATCCATCACTCCAATAAAAATATAACGATGTTCAATTTATAATCTCGTGTGATTTATTTTATTAGACCATTCAACTTGACTCGCAATTATCTAACTAAACCGACCAGATAACTATAATTCCGCAGAAGTTTTATAATGATAATTCTATTCATAGACGTCCTTGTGAAATTTTAACATTGTTATAAACGTAATATTTAGCTCCAAAGTGTGAGTTTTCGCCAAGCAAATAAATACGGAGGGCTGCGCGGGCACATGTTTCTTTTCATCGTGTTTGTGTTCCGCGCGTTGCCAGGGTCGGAAGCGAACCCGAGATACCATCGACTAATTAATTACCGTCCTGCTCGGAGCGGAGTGGCTAACGTTCCTCACAGCGAAGCGCAAGGTTCCGGGTTCGTAAGATCACTCGCCGCGGCAATAACTCCCGATAGAGCCTGCGGTCGGCGTCCTGCTTGTTTGCGTCCACGGAGCGTGCAGCGGTGACGAGGCGGCGCGCGCGCTGCTGGAGCGGCCGTCCTTGGCTGCGGCGCGTCGACGCTATATTTACATCAACTGTGTCACAGATAACAATTATACAACTAGCCCAGTGCCAACTTTATATTTTTACTAGTCACCGCCCGCACATATGTGGAGCACTACTCGACGTTGTGACTATAAAAAAATGGTTTTGACTTGTTTTAGCAATTCTTTTTTGAATGTGAAACTTTATAAAAAATATGTATAACCGTAAAAAAATCTGTTGCGTAAAGCAATATGAAATTAGGTATTATACTGCTATTGCTGATCATTTAAACTATAAAGAGGAGACGAGGTATCGGTTTTTGATCTGTAGTGTCTCTAGACTCGTTCTCTAGCTGCCCCCGCAGCCCCCTCCCGCCCCGCCGCCCCGCGCCTCGCCGCACGTTGCAACACCACTCAACGTAACATTGAAACACAGCTATGTAACATTGAAACGGATTCACGGCTACTCACGTGTTTAACGACTCGACAGTTATTTTTCACCGGGAAATGAACTCGAAATAAAACAGTTTCGAGAAATAAATGTTACATCTGTCTGTGGCAATAACGCGTTTGAATACATGGTTTTTTCGGCAAATATTTGAGTTAACGCAGCTGTTTGCAACTTTGCTCAACTAAACCCCGTAGGAGTGTCGTAACTAATTATATCTTAACTACTAGTTGTGCGACCGCTGCTTCGCATGCGTCGACTATCAGAGTTACAAACATACAGACTTTAACATTTATAATATTAGGGAGCTAGTAAGATAAAGTAGTACAAATTGACTAGAATTTTGATAAGAAATCATCATTCTGATAATGGCAGATTAATTTCCGTCGCTTCTTCTTGTAGTTCTATGCTAAATACTAGAAAAATATTTTTTTAATCACCCTGCTTGAACCGTAGCGTGGCCACTAAACAATACTTTTCGATTAAATTACTTATATGCCTACTCATTTGTAATTTTAATAATAATAAAAAAATGTGTTCGATCAGGAAATTTCACCACACTTCATCGAACAGATTAACTTTTTTATTGCTCTAACTAAATCTGTCCGTGTGTAGATGTAAAAGCTTGCCTGTATAACAAACTTTTTTGTAGGTTGGTTTCTTATTTTTAATCATTCTGATATCTAATTAATTAATTAGTTATGTTTACTCAATACACCTATTCGTTAAATTAACATTAATACCCCATGCAATTCTAAACGAGCTTACCTAATGGTTATTCCGTTGTATCATCATCTACGTATTATCATGATAGTTATAGATTTAGGTATTTACTAGTGGCCGCCCGCGACTCCGTTCGCGTGGAAGTTAGTTTCCCGTGTCTCTATGTCCTTTCCCAAGTTCAGTTCTTTCTCCATACCAAATTTCATCACAATCGCTTCAGTGGTTTAGGCGTGAAAGCGTTACAGACAGACAGACAGACAGACCGACAGACAGACAGAGTTACTTTCGCATTTATAATATTAGTAGGGACTAGTGGCCGCCCGCGACTCCATTCGCGTGGAAGTCGGTTTCCCGTGGGAAAGAGAAGTTTTCCCGCGGTAAAAAGTACCCTATGTCCTTTCCCAAGTTTAGTTCTTTATTCATACCAAATTTCATCAAAATCGGTTCATTGGTTTAGGCGTGAAAGCGTAACAGACAGACAGACAGACAGACAGACAGAGTTACTTTCGCATTTATAATATTAGAAGGGAAGTAGGGATTATATTAGGATTCAGTTCACAAAAAATTGTCAAAAATATGTCGAATAGTTCATTGAGGAGCGGCGACGCGGGAGTGCGTGTTGTCAGTGAGTAGTGTCGCGGTGAGGAGGGGAGAGAGGGGCGGGCAGCGAGGCGAGCGCCGGCGGGTGAGATAAGTAGCGGATGTCGGCATCTGCGGCCCGTCTCCGCGATCACGCCCCCCCCCCGCGCCCCGCTACTGCCTCGTTTGCTTCACTCGCCGGCGCATCCTGGATATGTAAATTGAACACAACGAACCAGAGGCGACGCAATCACCCGCCTGACGAACAATGTGCATCCAACTTTGAAATAAATAACAAACAAACCACCAATATAACAGTTCCACAATCTCACTCGTATAGCTCTTCAGATGCGCCTGCTACATATTTAAGTATTGTAGATTCCTTGTGTTTTATTCAAAACACTATTTTAAAAAAGGCGGGCACGGGGCTGAGTTTTCTATCACAGGGATAAAGTCTTCATTATTAAATTTACCCGTTATAAAATTTATTCGGGACAAGGTTTCTAATCTCAGGTACCTAAACTACAAAAAAGGGTATATTAAGGTTAATAAAAAAACTTGTGCGATATCCAAAATATTAGGCTTTGAAGCCGAAAACAGGCTGTGAACGTAAACGTTACATGAAATGAAAAAGAAAAATGAACGATCACATCCAAGAAGTAATGACATGCTGATTAAGAAGAACTAATCGACTAAGGTAGCCAAGTCGTAAGGATCCCGCGTACGAACAAGCCTCCTACTTGTCCCGGGCAGCGGGGGTTGTGGCGGCCGACAGCACGACCTCGACGAGGGAGGGTCGGCAGGGCTGATGCGAACACAACTACGGGCCCTATCACTGGACGGCTCAGTGCGGTCAGCAGTGGCAAATAATAAACAACACGCACGTTTGCTATCTTAGTTTGTCAAGTCCTAGAAAAAATATCATTCCTTTAGATACTTATCCTTCCACTACCTTCCACCTTTTTGATCCTGAAGATGCATAATACCGACCTGGCCGTGCAGCCACGAATACACTAAATCCATTTCACTATCATTAATTATCATTCATCTCTCTCGTTAACGACGTTTTGACCTCTAGCTCTCGGTCTATTATGGGAGACAGACTCAGTGTTCATATCACAATGCGTGTTTTTTTCCTTAAATATTTTTTATTTGCGCTGTCTTAAATAAATCCTATTAATATTATAAACGTGAAAGTTTGTGAGTATGTATGAATATGTTTGTTACTCTTTCACGCAAAAACTACTGGACGGATTTGCTTTGCAGTAATATAGGTTATACATCAGAATAGCACATAGGGAACTTACTTTTTACTGCGTGATCACAGACATACCACGGGAACCGACTTCCACGCGAACGGAGACGCGGGCGGCCACTAGACCTACTCGTACATACAGGGACGTAGCGTGTTCCATAGTACACGGCGCAACATCTGTATGACGAAATTAACGCGCTGTATGACGAATGTGTAAAAAAACAAAATTATACATCTTTAAAACAGTCACTTAAAAAGTTGCAAAATTACTCTTTACTACATTAGCTATCTACCAGTAAGAACCCGTCAGAACCGGTCCAGTCGTTCCAGAGATGAGCCGAATCAAACTAACAGATAACAAAAAAAACTTATACATTTATTTTCTTTTAGTGAAAACGTTTACCTATTTTAATATTAAAACTAGACAGTGCAATTTAATTTATTTGTATAGAGTAAGGATATATTACTCTTATGGAGTGTCGTTTTGTGATATTATAATTTCACAACTCTTCATTTATAAACATTTTTATAATGTACGGTCCCTTAGAGCTCGTCGTAAAATAGCAGATGTCTTATTTGTTTTTAAGTTAATAAACAATTTTGTTCACTGCCCGGATTATTTGGAGTGTGTTAGTATTACTGTACCTCGACCAGGTAGCCGACTCCTAAATAGATTGACGTTCAATTTACCTCGTTACAGAACCAACATAGGTCAACATTTATTATTGTACAGGATAAATAATAATAATAATAAATTTCCAGACTGACACACCAATTATGTGGCCCTAAAAAAGTGCAGTAAGCACTTGTGTTATAGGTACCACACAATGGACTAGGGGAGAACCTAGTTACACCCAGACACGAGCCAATATCGAAAAACTATTTTTACGAAATTGGCCCGACCCGGGGATCGAACCCAAAACCACCTGCTCAGCAGTCCGGTATATATACCGCTGCAACACAGAGGTCGTCAGATGCTATCGTCTTACAACGCAATCAGATTTAAATAAGATATTTTTTTAAGTTCTTTGGCCTCATTTAGGTGTTTCTTAAGAAAACATGTTTTTTAATAGTCCTTTTTATAACTTAACATAACATAGAATCCCTTTTACTATTTTCAATTTCTAAATTTATTTTTTGTTTTTATTTTATATTTTAGAAGTTGTTTTATTTTTATAATTTTATTTTAATCTTTTCACTATTAAACTGTTCACACAGTGCATGCTGTGTTAAAAGTGACACCAGTAGTTAGTTGTTTTAAGTATTTTTTTCTTTATCTGTAATTGTGTTTACTTTGATTTGCGAACCAAATAAAAAAAACAAAAACAAAATAGATTAGGTTCGGACAAATTCTTTAAAATTTGTGTTTTGTTTTCGCATATAAATTAATGGTACTTGTCCATCTGGTCTTTGTAGGCAACATCACTGATTGGGTGAGGACTTTTTAATAAAAAATAAATTAAAACAAATAATATTATATTGCAACACAAAAACACGTACGTGTGTCACTTAAGTAGGTATATATCACAAATCACAATGATTCTTTAGTGGCTTTCAACCCTAAACGTTAGGAATTCCTACCGAGTTTGACATGTTTTACGGATATGGGGTTGTTTTTTATTTTTATTATGTAAATAAAATAGTCACTGGTATTCCCATTTTGCAGTAGCTTAAAAATCGATTTTGCTTTTTATGAAAATGGAGTACATAAGCTTCGAGTCGAATGCCACGAATGAATAATCGTTTTCACAAATTAGTAGCGAAATATAACGAGGACCATCTATTGTTGCAGGACATGCGGCGTGCGGCGCGCGCCTCGCCACCTGTGAGTATACCCCGCGCCCCCCCCCCCTCCCCTCCACTAGCGCCGCAGCCCGGCGGCCAGCAGCAGCAGCGGCAGCGACGGCAGCGGCGCCGCGGCGGCACCCGCGCGGCGCGGGGACAGCTGCAGCCGGCGCAGGCGCGGCCGCGACGCGTCCCCCTGCACCGTGGCCAGCAGCAGCTCGGCGTAGGGCTGCAGCGCGGTGAGCACGCTGGCCGGCGCCCGGCCGTCGCTGGAGGCGCGCGCGCAGTACACGGGCCCCAGCGACGACAGCGCCACCAGCGCGCCGCCGCGCAGCGCCGGGCCGCCCGAGTCGCCCGCGCACACGCCGCCCGCGCCCGCGCCGCACACGCACGCGCGCCACGCCGCGCGCCCGCAGCTCACCGCCGTCAGCGACGCCGCGCGCAGCTCCTCCCCCGCCTGCCCGCCCTCCCACCGCCCGAACCCCAGCACCTGAAACACACACACGCACACGCTGCAACTATTGACGCACAGAATCCTTTTATTTAACACGTTCCGTGCGGCGGGCATCTTTTCCGATACCCACATAACTTTCAGACGGTGTGGCACGCGAAAACATAGGGTTTTCCCATCTTGCGGGGCGGATTTCTACGATGTTTGAATAGATAAGAAGGCCTAAGTGAGGTATACAGCGGCGTATACTCATCCCAAAGAGTCGTACACTCCCTAAAACTTCGGCACTACTCAGGAGCGCAAATACCAACAACCATGCCCAACACCCTATTCCTGGTACACACCCAGGCAGAAAAAGAAACTCTGTCGAGCAGGGGATACGGGACGGGTACAGGTTCGCGCCTTCTAACAATACACGAAGCTCAGGGATTAAGTAGCGACTCAGTTGTCATCATGCGTACAACAGTTGAAAAACAGCAACTGCACGACAGCGTCCCACACGCCGTCGTCGCAGTGTCGCGTCACGCCCGCGACTGTGTGTACTACACAGACAACAGTGATGACGCGATCAGCAGATTCATTCGGCGAGCAACGGCTGCAACTACCACAAAAATCATAGACTACAACCTAAAGATGGCTATGAAATGAAATTACTTTATTGTACGTAGGATTAAGAACTAATCTCTTATACATTGTCAAAAGCATAAAATAAAAAATAAAAAAAGATGTCACGGGACACCCCTACATTCATCAGCAATAGCCGTAGTAGACCGAGAGAAAAAGCTGGCGGAAAAAACTCTCGGCACTCTTTTCAAAATTATACAATTATATAGTGTACATACAGTGAACATATAAATTATTTTCTCGTATTTTATGAAAAATAGGGATAAATTCGTGGTTGAGACACTCATAAACGCAAACGGCACAGACAGTGTATATGTATAAGTAACATTGTATATATATATTTGTATGTAAAAAAAAAAAAATTTAACTTTATTTTATTCAATTAACTTTAAGTAGCTATAACAAAAAACTAATATTATTTATATAAGCGGAGATAATTTAAATTGTAATAATAATAAGAAAAATAGTAATTGTAAAGAAAGACACGGACCTCGAGTCTGTGGAGACTGTATTTTTATAATAAAAAAAAAAAAAAAAAAAATAGATAAGAAGGAGAAAACTTGAGTTATGTATTAACCTCTTACAGAACTAACTGCATTTTGAGAAACCTGGGTATCATTTTTGATACCCCCGCACAGTATTAACTGTTTTATCATCCTGTGCTAAGGGTATCATATCAGATACACATCGGCAATCCTTTGACAATCCCGTTCGCCACCGTTGGCCGCCGTTCAATACGTGTTGGACAAAAAGTCTATGAAAAAGGGTGTATTGCTGTGAAGATGAAGCGATCTAGGCGAAATTTCGAACGGGTGTTCGAAGAACAAATTAAAATTTGGTGTTAATTGTGAAAAACCTATGTGCCCTACCTGCTTCAACTAATTTGAATAAAGTTAATGTTTAATAAAAAAAAATCTAGTATCTTGATTTCAAGAAATTTAAAATATTTAGTTTCTTTTTTTGTTTTATTGTGTTGATTTTTAGTAAGACGATAAAAAGTAAAAACATCGATGTGGTCACCTGTCCATCACTATTCGATCACCTCACGAATGTCAATAAACTTTTGAATTAGTGCTGTGGGTATACATTATGATACCTTGAAGTGTATCTGTGTAGCCGTGTGCGGGAGGGTATCATAACTAATACACAACTTTGAGCCTTATTTGCAAAGAAAGTTAGCATCCAAACCCCGTTCTATGAAAATACGTGGTAGCTCCATAGTTTTGGTTTTTCTATTTCCGAAAAAAATATATCTTGAAATCCATAAAAATATTTGACTTTAAACGTAGTGTATGAAGGTACCAATAATGACACCCGCTGCAGTCTTCACTTGGCAAGAAGACATCACATTTAATACCTACCGCATTTTTGGAAGGTTCTCTTATCAAGGCCTCCGCACGGAACGTGTTAATTGTCTATATTACACGTTATCATGACATCGATCGCTGTCGGAATGCTCCTATCATTCATACGTGATCGCTGCCGAATATTTTTCAAAAACATTTACTCACTTCGAGTTTAGAATTGATCAATAAATCGGGCGGGAACATGTTGATGGCGTCGAGCGGCGGCGGGTGCGGGACGGTGGCCAGCGTCATGTCGGCGGCGGCTTGCAGCAGCCCCACGTCGTGCTGCAGCGCGCGCACCTCGGGCACGCCCGCCACCACGCGCACGGTGACGCGGTAGTGCGGGTGCTGGTAGCGCGCCGCCACCGCCGCCGCCGCGCCGCCCGCCTGCGCGTGCTCCGAGTTGTAGTGCACGTAGTGCGCGCCCGCCACGCAGTGCGCCGCGGTCAGCGCCCAGCGCGGCGCCAGCACGGCACCCGAGCACGCGGGCACGCGTCGCGCGTCCTGCACGGCGCACACGGCGCCCCAGCCCGCCGTGCGCACGCTGGCCGCGTACAGCCGCCGCGCGCCCTCCCCGCGCCGCAGCCAGTGGCAGAACGTGTACGACGCGTTGTCGGGCGCCGCCAGCGCGCACGCGCACGCCGCCGCCACCAACGCACAGACACCGCGCACCATGAACTATTCCAGAAATACCAAAAAAAAAGATTCTGATATAAGGAAACTAAACATTTAAAAAAATCTAAAGTCAAAACACAGTTAAGTCAAATTTCATGCCAAATAATTGTTTGTCAATTGACCATGGGGACATGTAACAATTTTAATTATTCTTCCATGTTACAAGAAAAAGTAACTTTTTAAATGTACTATATAATAAAAATATTATGTTCCATTTAGAACTTAGATTTACCCATTACAATAATTTAATTATTTTATGAAAAAACTTATATTTATATTATAATGTGTGTAAAAAAACTGCTTCCGAAAACAAAAACTGGATATTGCTGGAGGGGTACTGGTTACGTTTTGAACAAAAATTTTTTTTTTTATGATTACAGAAAAAAAAATTGTTTTACTTAATTTTCCAAATAGCATTAATACTATCAGATTGCGATGATTTCAAATTAAATAGGGTTTTAATTTAATTTGCAATGTAAATAATCGCACCTAAACCGACAGTTGATGTGTGAGCGATGATTTCAAGCGGCGAATATGACTTTTCGATCCTTAATAACTTTTTTAAATTGAGTTTTGAACTACTAGTGGCCGCCCGCGACTCCGTTCGCGTGGAAGTCGGTTTCCCGTGGGTATGAGAAGTTTTCCCGCGGTAAAAAGTACCCTATGTCCTTTCCCAAGTTCAGTTCTTTCTTCATACCAAATTTCATTAAAATCGGTTCAGTGGTTTAGGCGTGAAAGCGTAACAGACAGACAGACAGACAGATAGACAGACAGAGTTACTTTCGCATTTATAATATTATATTAGTAGGGATTGAGGCTCAAGAATACATGGTTTCAGGCTTCGGAAGTGGTCTTTTTACACCCGTTATATTAAAAAACTTTGTGATTGGTGATATTTCGACGACGCAATGATTTAAATCAATAAACAGCACTGAAAAGATACATGGACTACATAGTCCATTCATTTAACCAAACAATAGGGTCGATCACAGAATTAAAGATAATAAGTAACATTTACAAGGTAGCCAGAAAAGTGACGTCCAAAAACCCCTATGTGTGTTCTACGATTTTGCATAGTTAACTAAGTTTATTTTTGCAAAGAACGACGAAGTAGCTAATCCAGCTTGAATATAAATAAATATGTATATAAAAACAAAGGGGTTGAGCCGTAATCCACCTCGCTGGCACGAGGCGGGTTGGTGGATGCACATGATGGATAATCATCCAATCATGTGGTTTCCTACTTTGTTTTCCTCACTGTTAGTACGTGATAAACATTTACATAATTAGGAAAATACCAAATTAGTGGTACGTACCCCCTACTAGGGATCGAACCCGGAACCTTCGGAATAGTAGACCAGTTCCTGTTGCCAATGGGCTACCACGCACTTCCAGATTGAATAATTAAACATTTACAATTAATTTGATTTCGAGATGATAAAAAAGATCACTACGACCGTTCCCGCGGCTACGGCCGAGACATCACTTCTTGCTATTGTCGCCGTCGGCCAAACATTTTTTTTATTATGCTCGTTTTATTATTTGGATTTATTAATTTACTATGATCATGACAAGTCTTTCTTTATAATTGTTAAATTACTACAAAAAATCTCTTTCAACTGCCATCAAGACAATGTGTAGAAAGCGAGCGATTTCCGGTATTCAAAATAATATCTATAGGCCTACCATCAACTTTTAGTTTGCGATTCAATTCCGATGCTATCCAGTTTAGGTTCCTAAACTGAATTTGTATGGTAGGCCTGCTGAACTGATTTTTAATATTTTCACGTGGCATGGGCTACCTTTATATTTATATAACTTTTATTTTACGCGTGCGATGGTGGTATCTAATAAATGTATAATTGTTCCAGAGCGCGCGCTGAGAGGCGGCGGGGCGAGGCGGGTGTGAAGGGCGTGCAGGGGAGGGGGCGGGGAGCGGCGGCATGAATGGAACCGCGGCGGCGCTCGAGTGCGACACGGACGTGGGCGTCGGCGCCGGCGCCAAGCTGTTCCGCTTCGTGGTGCACGGCGTGCTGCTGAACGGCATCGGCGCGGCCGGGCTGCTGGGCAACGCGCTGGCCGTGGCCGTGCTGTCGCGCCCGCAGATGCGCTCCTCCACCAACTGCCTGCTGGTGGGGCTGGCCGCCTGCGACACGCTGCTCATCCTCACCTCCATGCTGCTGTTCGGCTTCACGGCGTTCTACCCGTACACGGGCCTCATGCGAGATTACTATACCCGCGTGTGCCCGCTTCTCACACCGTACGCATATCCGCTGGCGAATGCAGCGCAGACCATGTCCGTGTACTTGACGTTGGTGGTGACCTTGGAGCGATGGGTCGCCGTGTGCCATCCGTTTCGCGCGAAAGCTCTGTGTACGGCCGCCCGAGCGCGCTGGTACGTGCTCGCCACCGCTACTTTCGCACTCGCTTACAACGCACCCAAATTCCTTGAGGCGAGAGTGACGCACAACATCACTGTGAGTGGCGAAGAAGTTTGGTGCGTGGTTGTCAACGAGAAGTTTCGAACGGAGCAGTACGTGGCGGTGTACATTCACTGGATGTACCTGCTGGTGATGTACGCGCTGCCGTTCTCGGCGCTGGCGGCGCTGAACCTGTGCATCGTGCGGCAGGTGCGGCGCGCGCAGGCCGAGCGCGCGCGGCTGTCGCGCGTGCAGCGCCGCGAGCTCGGGCTCGCCACCATGTTACTTGTAGTAGTGCTCGTTTTTTTCCTCTGTAATTTACTACCTCTCGTCACGAACGCATTCGAGGTTTTCCTTGGTGATCGATTTGACGACTTAGATCCTCTCGTTAAGACGAGCAACCTTCTAGTCACGCTCAATAGTAGCGTAAATTTTCTAATTTATGTGATTTTCGGTGAAAAGTTTAAGCGTGTATTCCTGAAGACATTTTGTGCACGTAGAGCGCGGGCTCGCGGGCGCGGCGGCGACTCGCCGGAGCACACGCGCGACGACTCGCTGTCGGCCGCCGAGCGCGTGTCGCTGCGCGCGCCGCGCCCCGCCACGCTGCGCCGCTCCGAGCGTCACTCGCTGAGCAGCGGCGCGGGCGCAGCGGGGGGCGCGGCCGGCGGCGCGGGGGGGGCCGGCCGCCGCTCGCCCGCGCCCGCCGCGCTCTACCTGCCGCCGGCGCCCGCGCGCTGGAACGGACATGCGACGCACTACTAGTTCTCGCACGGCACAAATACATTGTACATAGAATCTCCGTATTATCTATTTAGCGTTATAAGTAAACATGTCTATCTAAGTTTAAATTATAAAATGTTTTATTCAATGTTCATGAAACAATAAATCATTCTGTTTCCTAAAAATATAGTTTTATTTTCTGACTATGACTCTGTTTGATTACGCGCATGAGTAATTAAATAAGTGCATTAGCCGCAAGAAGAAAAATTACAAAACAATATTTAGATATAAGTAGATTTATTGAAGTTTGAGATGAGTTTGTGAAGCTGAAATTTCAATAAAGCTCCTTCAGGACCACCTCGATCTTCTTAATTTTTCTTTAAACTCGAAACTTTTTCTTTCCTATTCTTGTTGGCTTTAAAGCGCACCCTGCCAATCCAATGAATGGCCGACCGAGTAACTGACGATGCTTTATTCATGCGACCACCTATGGCAGCCATACAAGTCATGCCTTTTTTTTTTTTTTTGTTTTCGCGGTGAAATGCATTTACGCACCGTATCCCCCACCTGGGTGGCGGGGGGCGTGTGTGGGACTCCCACCTGGACAACTGACACGTCGCCCAGGGGACTACCCACTAAAACCCCGCGGCGCTCCGTCTTCGCCTTTGTGGTGAAGCCGTGGGGCCCGGACCGGCGGCCCTACGCCACGACTTCACCGGCATTTGTATGGCATGATGCTGAACGACTGGCGGCTTACACGGACAACACCAACATTTTTCTATAGCAACAACTATGATAGTTTTAAAAGTTACACGTACCCGTTATATTATTTCAGATTATAGTCTATCAATATTCAAAGTTTCATCTAAATCCGTAGTGCCTTTGCGTAACATACAATACCTATATTTTTACATCGAAAAGAATCGAATAGAATAGAATCGAATCGAATCGAATAGAATCGGATAAATCGATTCGAATGGCATAGAATCGAATAGAATCGAATAGAATCGAATAGAATCGAATAGAATCGAATAGAATCGAATAGAATCGAATAGAATCGAATAGAATCGAATAGAATCGAATAGAATCGAATAGAATCGAATAGAATCGAATAGAATCGAATAGAATCGAATAGAATCGAATAGAATCGAATAGAATCGAATAGAATCGAATAGAATCGAATAGAATCGAATAGAATCGAATAGAATCGAATAGAATCGAATAGAATCTAATAGAATAAAGTAGAATCGAATAGAATCGAATAGAATCGAATAGAATCGAGTAGAATCGAATAGAATCGAATAGAATCGAATAGAATCGAATAGAATCGGACAGAATCGGATAAATCGAATAGAATCGAATAGAATCGATTCGAATCGAATAGAATCGAATAGAATCGAGTAGAATCGAGTAGAATCGAATAGAATCGATTCGAATCGAGTAGAATCGAGTAGAATCGAGTAGAATCGAACAGAATCGAACAGAATCGAACAGAATCGAACAGAATCGAACAGAATCGAACAGAATCGAATAGAATCGAAATGAGTCGAATAGAGTCGAATAGAATCGAATGGAATCGAATAGAATAGAAACGATTAGAATCGAATCGAATCGAATAGAATCGAACCAAATATCGTCTACACTACAAAATGTTTTTTACCTTTGGTCTTCCGCTTACAAGAGTGTTTTGGGGGCCGCGACATTTTACTTCCCAAAACCTCTTGATGGAAGCATCCAAAGAGTCGCGTGACGAAGGAGACACAAAAAGGCAGTTCTTATTTTTAATTTGTTTGGTGGCTGTGGGGAGTGACGTCACACTCACCCATCACTATCCACCCTAAACAGTATTGAGGGCCTTGGGTTGACCCTTTGCACCCTGTCGAAGCCCAAAAATCAATGAAGATGCGAAGATGTCTACACTCAACAGCATGTCTATTGGGCCCGGACAGGTATAATCTGCATCGGCCAAAATCAATTTCTTTAAATGTGACCAGTCTCAACTATCCAAATTTTCACCTGGCTGGTCCACACAAATTGCGGGCAACACCAGGGTATCAACACTAAACTTAATTTGCTGGTTGTTGACTGACCTAATTCCAGTGGACAAGGTAATAATAAATAATAATAAAAACTTCTTTATTGCATAAAAACATAAAATTTACAAGAAATTAATAAAATAAAGCAAAAGGTGGCTTTATTGCTCTGAGCAATCTCTACCAGGCAAACCTTTATTAACAGTAGAAGGCAAAGGATTTGACGGATAGGCGCAATTAAAAAAGTCAGTTATAATACATTTAAACATGTAATATATAGCTATACATAAAATATACATATACATAAAATACATATAAATTTTACATCATTACATACAAAACAATAATAATATACTTACATAATATACATATATAAATAATACATTAACTATAAAAAATAATTATGAAAGAATGATAACTCAATGTGTGTTAGGATTATAATTAGATTTGAATAATTCATATATAGACTTTTTAAATTGGTGCAGTGTTTTACATTGACGAATTTCAACGGGGAGAGAGTTCCAAAGTTTTATAGCTTGCACAGTAAATGAATTGTTGAAGGTGGTTCACTGGTGTTGCTAAGGTACTCGTACCAAGGGGCTCAGCCATAGAATTCCCTATCCCGCTAAACGCAACTGGAGCTTGGTGCTATTGGCAGACCTAACTTATGTGCAAAAGCCTCCAATATGAAATTGCATGCACTGGCACAGTCTAGTAAGGCCCTACAAATGTGCAAGTTACCTACTCTGTCCTTAACTAAAACGTTTGCAGTAGCGAACAGTACAGTGCTATTCTTTAAGGTGGATGTTAAAACAACATTACTAGGCTGAGTAGGAGGTGAAGTTTCTGTTGCTGGTGTAGTCGACAAGCTATTGCTACTTACAACAAGAGCTTCCTTGCCAAAAATGCAAAATTGTGTGGTGTGAATAGTTTACACACCTCACTGCGATAACGAGTATTACAATCTCTTACTTTATGATTGCTTGACAAACAACAAAGACATAAACCCTTATGCTTAACAAACTGAAACCTTTGGTTTACATTTTGTTTCAGAAAATTAGGACACTTAGCTATTGGTGTTGGCCAGAACAAAACTCACAAGTCATTTTAGCAACGACAAAGGCTGACTTGGGTTTGTGGCTAGGCGGTTTTGATGAAGTTGAAATATTTGTAGCCCTAAATATGGAATTATCCATAATTAACATATTTTTCAATGAAACTGTGAAAAAACTCAAAGTCTGGAATGTCATCAGAGTTGTATTCAAGATGGAACGCTTCCCTAGTGACCTATCTAGCTTGGACCATAGCAGGTGGAACAACATGAAGTTTCTTTTAGGCAAGTTATACTTTTCCAACACTGCTAGGTTTTCACTAAAGGTTCTAGACAAGCGTTCCAACTCAGAACCAGACCTTGCCCTAATGTTATCACAATTAACTAGTTTTTCATAGTAATGAAAGGCTAGCTGACGCTTCTTATCAAAGTACTTAGACAGGGTTGTGTTAGCATCCAAATAGCTCTCATCTGACAAAGGAAAGTGTTTGATCAAGTCATAAGTAACAGTAACCTTAGACACTTGACAATAAATAGTGCAATTACTCGACATTAGAAATTCCTCTCTTGTGAATCAGAGAGTCAAAAAGTTTCTTAAAGCTCACCCAATTCTCTAAAGTGCCATCGAAAGGCTTAATTGGGCTTAATATTAATCTTAGCTTTGCCGTTACTGAATCTGAACTACAACTAACAGGTTTTGCGACGGTTAAAACTTGCTCTCGAACCAACTTAACTAGCTTACGAAAACGTTTTTCAAAGGTCATAGTGACCCGGCACTCTACACGCTGCTCTTCTTTGACGAGAGTAGCTAATAATTTTCGTTGAACACTATGAAAATCAGTGGCTAACTCCTTCAATTCTTTAATCGCGTTCAATTCTGATCACCTGAAACCATCATTGTATCATCCTTTTCCATCATTGCAATGCTTAATTCAACTTAAAAACGACGAAAAACAACAACGAAAAATTGTTCGTTCAAAAGTAAACAACCACAATGACAGATAAAGGATGACACAACGACAACGACAGCGACAGTGACAGATGTTAGAAATACATGTCAGTATGTTAATTTTTAAATACACTTAAATATACAAGAGGTATGACGTCATACCTTTTCATTTTGGTACCGTATTTTTAAGAATATAATAAAAAACCTTTACCATAGTATTTCGGTATACTTCTAATATTATGGCATAACCTTTCCATAAATAAAGGTATTACTTTATTTCAAGAATGTGTGAGTCTGCTGTCGGAAAATCGACTTTATTTGTAGCGAGCGAGCGTGTTACGATACCGAAAAAATCATATGGGTTAAACCTCTAATATTGTTCTACCTGTATGAATTTTAAAGGTATAATTATGCCATACCTTTATAAGAAAGCGGTATCGATTCTGAAAACCTTAAAACAACCGGTAGAGTTTTGGTTCAAGAATAGGGGATATGCATAAAATTTTAAATGGCCTAAAATATTTTTTTCTTGAATACTTATTGTCGTTATATTATAATGCAAAAGTTTTTTTTTAATTTATTTATTATTTAAACCCCTAAAATAATATTTAAAAACTGCAAAATATGGGAGCGAAATTCAAACTTCCAAAACGCACCACCATTGGTCGAACGTAATGTGACGTCATCTGACACGACATTGCGTTCATCAGCGTCGAAACTTATACTGTTTTACAAGTTTTTGTGAATAAAATAGATAAATTTAATCTATATTCTAGTGCTGATTGTAATGAAGTTTAGTTTAGATTGGTAGTGAATCTTTGGCGATGACTGAAGCTGGTTCTGTCATAGAACATTAGGACAATTTACCGAGAACAGGTGCATTTATGATAGCATATAATTTTGCATCGAAACCCGATTATACGAGCGCAGAGATCAGAGGATGTTTCATAGTATATTTAAGACCATAATATAGATTTTTATTCATAAATGCACACAGCAGTTTACTTAAAATACACCAAAACATTTACATATTGACACAAAAATATATGAGGCAAAACTCCTTTCTTCAACCGTAGAGTACATTTTTCTCCTTGCTCTTTTATTAAATTGTATTCAATATAATTTTCTGTATCTTCCTTTACCTGGAATAAATCAACAACCATAAAAAATTCGTAAAACCACAACAGGAATAAAGTTTTAATAGAAACTTATAGCTACTGATCTTTTCTTATAGGGTAGGTTAATTTTATACCGAATTTTCTAATGTTCAATATCTAATAGCTAATGCAAAACTTACTTTTTACTAATTCACATTAAGCTGTATATAAATAAAGTATACTTACGTTAAAATGATCTTCACAACAATATGAACAAGATTTAGGAGATATATTATCCCTTCTCATCACCTTACACCACCGTCTTTGTATTTTCTAATCACTTGAAATACGAAAAAACACTTTCTCGGGTGTTTTTCGAATAGTATTTGTGCACTCCGGTACTATGCATTACTTTAAGATAATTTTTTGGCTTCTTCCATGGTTTTAAAGCTATTAAAACTGTAAATATGTATGAAATAACTGAAAAGTTCATAGTAAAGTCCCACTGGACGTGTCGTGTGACGTCATGCAAAGCGCGCGCAAAATGGCGGCGTTTCAACTGCTCTAATTTTTTCAATGTTTTAAATTTCGTTTTTTAAAATATCTAGAGTATTTTGAAGATTTTTTATATTTTTTCTATGTTATAATGTTGTAAACTATTAATTTAAGGCAAGAAAAAAAACATGAATATCCCCTATTGCGTAACCGGTATAAAATTAAGGTACCACTTTTTTATACAGGTTGAAATACCGATAAACCTTAACCGTTTTCAGTCCCTGGATTGAAACGACCACTACAATGACCGTTTGAAATCAACTGCTCAAGAGATTTATAATTACCTATATATCTGGACTCACCTGAGTGTGGGTGATAGATGGCCAAACAAAAATGTGTATGTGTTACGGCTAATACCCGAAGTGCGGCTACACCTAGTTTTAGCCGGTTAGAAGTGTTTTCAATATGGGAAACTGTAAAAAAAAGACTGTGTGGCACTCGGAGACTGCCGCGGTAAAGCTATTGCAAGCATTTTTTAACAACTTATGTAATTATTTATTTATTTTATTTATGCAGTATTTTTTTCCTTTTTCCTTTGTTTTTTTACCACGCTTTTATTAGCTTGGGTTGTATCTATGTAATGGAATCTTTGAGCATAAATTTGACCGATTTCCAGAAGTTCGATTAATTTGAAACTTTGCACACGTATTAAGGACCGATGACAATGCAATAATTTAATAAGAGTTTCTCATTATCCTTATTAGGACCACCAGGATTAATAAATTCATCTTTAGATCCTTTTGTAGGAGAGTAAGAGAGACAAAGCTAGCGCGTGATCTGCGCCTTACATCACTAATTGAATTGGTGCTCGATATAGTATGTAGAGAGTTATGAAAATGAAGTAAAATGCACCCCTCGCTTTTTACTCCGATTTGAAATTTTATTTTCTATTTTTTAGTTCGATTAGCAATAAAAGCGTGGTATTTTAGTTTTTAAACTATTATTTATTTCTTTGATATTAATTCAACTTTTTGAGCGTGGTGACCGATAAGAAACCATTTTTTTTCTTTTATTAAATAAATGAGAAGTTGATATTGTTCAAAATATTTTTATAAGTCACTAGTGGCCGCCCGCGACTTCGTTCGCGTGGAAGTCGGTTTCCCGTGGGAATGAAAAGTTTTCCCGCGGTAAAAAGTACCCTATGTCCTTTCCCAAGTTCAGTTCTTTCTTCATACCTACCAAATTTCATCAAAATCGGTTCAGTGGTTTAGGCGTGAAAGCGTAACAGACAGACAGACAGACAGACAGAGTTACTTTCGCATTTATAATATTAGTAGGGAAATAGTAGGGATTAAAAGTTCTGCTATTCATCGATAGATGGCAAAACAAAAAAGTATCACCGCTGTGCCGGTCGGAGTGGGGGGTGTTAGGTTATTTTCGTAACGGAATTTCTGGATTCGGTCTCCACGCTCAAGGCCCGCGATGAAGCTATGTAATAGCTTAAAAAGTCAAAAAAAATCGATCACTTCTATTGGGGAAAGGCGTAGTAGGTGGGTTGTGTCTACATCTCTCTCCGTCGAGGAGTTATCCCCTGCGGAGCGAACCGGGGTGATCTGGTGGAAACTGGGTCGCGAGATGGAAGGGGACCTCCAAGGAGCTACTGTAACCGAAGTCCGACTCACCGTTTTAGAGATATTAAATTAAATTAAATTAAAATCGTTTATTTCAGACCAATGATCCATAGTTGGTTAGTTTATAAAAATGCTTAAATAACTATGTTAGTAAGATCTTACATTTTAATTCATATATTTCTGGTGCCCTACACCCTTTATATGAACGTGAGTATGAACCCAGTGCCTCAATATCATACAGTCTGGCTTATCACTTATGGTCCTCAGTATACTGTTGGCACTCCCACGAACCCTGTGTTAGATTTAAAAGAGCGGAGTAACTTACCAAAGCTGTATAGTGGGGTTAAAAAGTGAACACAGCGATACGATGGATTGATGATTTTAACACACGAATTTTTATATAGTTTACACACGCGAAAACACTTGGTTATTTTATTATTTTGTATATTATCGGCACTATTAGTTACTTATAAGTTCAGTTATTTTTCATGAGTGACATGACAAGATTATAAACAGTTGGTAGCCTAGCAACGCTCACAGATTCTTAACTAGTGCTACACAACCGTAACACTTTCCCTCACTAGTTAGAGAGATCTTGCAGCCCCAAGTCTGCTCTTAGCTTTGCGAGCCTAGGTCTTGGTACTGCCTTGGTCAAAAGGTCAGCTAGTTGTTCGGCAGAACTTGTTTTCTGTACATCAACAAGACCTTCTTGTACCGTCTCCCGAACAAAGAAGTGTCTCACTCGGATATGCTTTGTTCTTTTGTGGAACTCAGGATTATGTGCAAGGCCGCTTCATTATCAACTTTCAGTGTAGGTATTCCTCCTAAGCTTGTAAGTGCACTGAAGATTCTTTGAAGCCAAACTAACTCGCGTGCGCCTTCGCTCGCTGCAACAATCTCTGCTTCCGTCGTTGAAATGGCAACGGATGGTTGTCGTTGGCTAAGCCACGAAACAGCTCCTCCAGCGAAAAGACATGTAACTCCCGTTGTGGAGCGTCCAGTAAGGTCATCACCAGCATGATCTGCGTCGCTGTAGCCTTCTATTATCGCTTCAGCATCGCCTGTCTTATACTGTATGCCATAGGACATTGTTCCCTTTAGGTATCTGAATATTCTTTTAACTTTGAGCCAATCAGCATATGTTGGATTTTCTAATTTTCTTGAAACAACTCCAACAGCATATGCAATGTCAGGCCGCGTACCCGTCATTAAATACGCAAGAGCGCCTACAGCTTCCCTATAGGGAAATGTACTTTCCTGATTTTCGCTTTTTACTTTCCCTGCTTCAGCAGTCGGATTCATGTCAATTGGTGTCGAAACTGGGTTACATTCTGACATCCGAAACCGCTCTAAAATCTTCCTAGTATATGATTCTTGCTTGATGTGAACAGAGCCGTCTTCTGCGCGATCGATTTCCATTCCTAAGTAGTAGGATGCTGCTTTAGTAGTGATTTTTACAATTTTTCCTAATCTCTTGAGAAATTGTTCAGCTACTTGTTCATCAGTTGAAGCCACGAGCCCATCGTCTACATACAAACTAATCAAGATTTTCTTGTCTCCTTCCGTTTTTGTAAATAAACAGCAGTCAGCTGTATTTTGTATGAAGCCTTGTGCCAGCAGGATTTCCTCAAAACAAGAGTTCCAACAGCGAGGTGCTTGTTTCAATCCGTACAAACTCTTTAGTAATCGACATACTCTAGGAGTGCCGTCACTGAATCCGTCTGGCTGCATCATATAAATTTCTTCTGTGACGCTGCCATTTAGAAAAGCTGTTGCTACATCAAATTGGATCAATTTTAGCTTTTCTTTGGCGCTGACACTGAGTAAGGCTCTTATAGTGGCCATTCGGGCTACTGGGCTGAAGGTTTCTTTATAATCAACCCCTTTTACTTGCTTAAACCCTTTTGCTACTAGCCTAGCTTTATATTTGTCTATCGTTCCATCAGGATGGCGCTTGATCCTAAAAACCCACTTGCACGGAAGTGCCTTTCTGTTGGGCGGTAAGGCACTCAGCGTCCAAACTTTGTTGTCGTGTAGAGATTTGATTTCATTTGCCATGGCCTTCTGCCATTCAGCACTGTCGTCCCGCGCTAAGGCTTCTTTGTATGTCTCGGGGAAACTCTCTGTGCCTATGAAGCAAACAAACTCATCATATCTCTTGGGACGTCGGATGGTTGATCTGTCTCTCAGGTTGTATCGAGGCTCCTCTTCTCTCAGTGGTTCGACTACTTCCAATTGCTCTTGATTAGCATCGACAAAATCATCATCACTATCGTTCTCTGTTACGGTTCTGTCATTGGAGTTCACGCGTTCATCATCTTGAACTTGTTCTTCTGTGAATTCTCCCTCTAGAACATGGTCAAGATTGTTTTCTGGCTCTTGCTCGAGCATATGTCTGTTATTGCCAATGTTTGATTCTCCCTCTCTAACAATAGGTATAGTGATGGAAGTCTTGAATTCGACATCAGTTTCGAACGTTATGTCCCTTGACCTCAGCGTCTTTCTTCCATCCCACACACGATAGCCATCATCATTCTCATAGCCAATTAATATGCCTTTAATCGCTTTCTTACTCATTTTCTTGCGATTCTGCTTTGGGATATGCGCATAACATGTACTTCCAATAACTTTAAGATGGCTTATTTTGGGTTTCTTCCCATGCCATAGCTCGTAAGGTACCTTTACGTCCACTCTAGTAGGACCTGTCCTATTGAGTACGTAAGCAGCTGTATTAATCAGTTCAGCCCAGAGTATCTGCGGCAACTCTCCTCTCGTATACATTATTGCTCTTGCCGCTTCAACCAGCGTTCGGTTTTCCCTCTCGCTGCAGCCATTTTGCTCCGGAGTATAGGGCATTGTAAGACGATGCTGAACACCGTGATTCCTCAGTATCTTTCGTACGGCTTCGTTATCGAACTCGCCACCGTTGTCACTTAGTAAAGTCTTGATCGTATGCCCAGCATTCTTAGCTTCTTGTAGCATTTGAAGAAGTTTATCCTTCACCTCAGACTTATCTCTCATGAAGTAGACCATACGGAAACTTGAGTAATCGTCCTTAAACAATACGAAGTACTGGTATTTCGAAATGCTCTTTGCAAAGGGACCACAAACGTCGGTGTGCACTAACTCTCCGACAGCTGTTGCTCTTTCTCTTGTACCAAACGACTTGCGATGTGACTTTCCATAAATGCAGCCTTCACACTTCACACTATCTGGACTTAGGTTAATGCCTAACTCACGTTTTACCACGCGAATGACGTGCCTCTTGTCCTGATGTGCTAGGCGCTCATGATACAACTGTAGCATATTTGAGCCCGTTATAGCATTTACTTCAATCGCTGTATGCTTAGTTGGAATGACAGTCTTCATATCCAACTTATATAGTCCACCCTGGGGGACTCTTCTTCCGACAACTCTAGTTGTGCCTTCAATATCTAATTTGCACTCTCTAGTCGTCGATGTAAAGATGCTATTCTGCATCCTGTCTTGCGCTGCCAACGTTGAAAAAAGATTTTTCGTTAGCGATGGTACTAACCACACTTCGCTGAGTGTTATTTTCTCCTTATTTCCACTGACGTTTGATTCTACCACGACAGAACCCATTCCTACTGCAGGTATAGTTGTTCCGTCTGCCGTCGTTACGGTGTGATCCGAATCAAACTCTTGAAATTCATCAAAGAAACTTCTTCTCACTGCAATATGCGTCGTTGCTCCGTTATCAACATACCAGTTTTCTCGATCTTGTATTTGATTTGAAGAGCATGCGTTTACCATCAGCGAAATCTGCTGCACCTGCTTTGACTTTGAGCTAGACGCTGTTGTGCCTGAAGATGGTTTAGGTGGCCTCCCATCCTTAATCCACTTCTTACACTTCCTAACTCTATGTCCTTTTAAGGAACAATAGTTACAAATCAGCTGCTCGTCTTTGTTTTGCTTAAAATGTCGCTCTGCGGGCGTAGTCAGTAGTGCCTCCTGTTGGGAGTTCTGTTGACTACCTAAATCTTTTTCAAACGTGCAAAGGTGACTCGTTAAACTGTCTATAGTTCTCTCAGACTTTTTTAGCATTAGCCAACTTGACTTAAAGTTGAAATACCTATCGTCAAGTGTATTTAAGACCTTACATATCAGGAGTAATTCGGGGAGCTTGGCCGTTTCATCAATTTTTGAAATCTCGACTTTCAATTCATTCCATAGATTCTTCAGCTTTGAAACATGAGTGGTAATGTCATCCTCTTTTTTGTGTTGAAGCCCGAAGAATTCTAAGCATAAATTGTAGGCCTTGTCATCCGTTTTTCCGTCAAATAGTCTATTCAGCTCTAGCCAAACGTCATGTGCCGTTCTATACCTCATAACCTTCTGAAGAGTCTCTTCAGTCATGTTCGTTGTCAGCATGAGCAGAGCACCACTTTCAGTCCTCCTATATTTAACCATTTCGGCGTTATAGGCGCTGATTGCTGCGTCACCTGCTCCTTCATCAAGAACTGGTTTCTGGAGTTTTCCATTGACTGCATCTAGAGCACCTTCTGTGCCTTCTAGCATAATGGTCATTTTGTACTTCCAGGTTGGCCAATTCTCTTTGCCTGCAAGTTTGCCTATATCTATTTTCGTGGAAAAATCCATTGTAAACTGTCTTCTTCCTTTTAAACTGGGCCCATAACCTGTTAGATTTAAAAGAGCGGAGTAGCTTACCAAAGCTGTATAGTGGGGTTAAAAAGTGAACACAGCGATACGATGGATTGATGATTTTAACACACGAATTTTTATATAGTTTACACACGCGAAAACACTTGGTTATTTTATTATTTTGTATATTATCGGCACTATTAGTTACTTATAAGTTCAGTTATTTTTCATGAGTGACATGACAAGATTATAAACAGTTGGTAGCCTAGCAACGCTCACAGATTCTTAACTAGTGCTACACAACCGTAACACCCTGCGCATCAGAGACGCTTTTCTCTTGCGTATCAGTGTCGGAAAGTCGTTCGTATGTGCGTCCGCAAACATGCCCGATGCGCTACAGTATCTTGGGAGCCCCAGCAGCATTCTGAAGGCATTATTGAATTGAACACGGAGAGCATTGTACGACCGCTGCGTATATCTTATCCAAAGGGAACACATGTACAATGACTGACAAAAAGCCTTAAACAATGTTATTTTAACTTCAGCAGTGCAAAGAGAAAATCTGCGAGCCAGCATATTACAACGGACGGCCAACGCTCTCCGTTCTCTCTCAATATCACGATCATCCTTCAGATCTTCTGTAACAAAATGGCCAAGATATTTGAATTCTGCTACTCGATTAAGTGCTACACCACCTAGCATCACGGGTGGAACATTTCTTGGTGTTTTCTTGCCCGCTTTAAATATATGTGATATGTGTGATATGAGGGGTTCTTTATCGAAAAGTTGTCCCTGGTGTTGGTCCTGGGATGGTACGGGGTGTCTTAGAGGGGGTCAAAAATGGTGTCAGAAATGACTTCCGACGCTCCGTTTAGGAGTTATCCCCTGAGAAGCCAGGAGGGGTGCTCTGGTGGTAGCTGAGTCCCGAGGTGGAAGTGGGAGTGGTGAGGAGTTGCCAGAACCGAAGACGAAGCTGGTCTCCGACACACCGGTCCGAAGATATCGCAGGATCTTTGGCGAGGAGTTGTCCCTGGTCGAGATGGTATATGGTGAACCCAAACACCGTGCCGAAGTCTGCCGAACTGAACCGACACGATACACTTCTTTGCTGCACCGCTGTGCCGGATGGAGTGGGGGGTGTTAGGTTTTTTCGTTACCCAATTTTTACAATCGGTCCCCGCGCTCAAGGCCCGCGATAGAAGCTATGCAATAGCCTAAAAATCATAATGAATATAAAAATTGGCTTCAATCATGAGTCGACCTTTTTCTGGGTGGTATCAAAAAAGTTACCTAACTAACCTAACCTATATACCGTCCCATACGACGAAAAAAGTTACATGTCAATATAAACCGAAATAGGTTTTTTTATTTCATTGTAATAAACATTAAATTTACTACATTTAATATTTTTTATTTTTTTCGTATTATTTTTAGTTTACGAGTTAGTCACGCACTAAAACGACACATGTTGTTTACACTCCTGCGAAAACAGTGTCATGTGATATACACGTCCTTATTCGCGGTAGGTCCCGGTGGCGCGAGCGCCGCACGCTCGGTAGCATCGTCACAACGCGCCGGTTTACGTTGGAGGAGGACGTTTTGCTACACTTTTTCAATTTTTAAGTATTTTTTTCACCCCAGCTTAATAATTTATCGTATTTTTAATTAATAAACAACTAATTAATTAATAATGAAGCCAAATCGTTCGAGGAGGATTTTAAATCTAGTGTTTAATAAAACAAGTGAAGAAGAAATTCTAGAAAAACCGTCGTTTACTCAAGCACATTGCGGTAATACAAGTTTAGGTAAGTAAATTAACCTTTTATTACTATGTTTTTTTTAATAAATATTAAATATAGTTACTTTTTTTTTCTTTTATCTATATCATGTGATCAACTAAGAAAATAGTGATATATTCGAATGTACTCTTTTACGTCGGAAATAGAGTATTTTTTATTTTATTTATAAAAATTAGAAAAACAAGTTCCTTTTAATATTCTAGTTGAATAACAATGGTAAAATTAGTGCTAAAAAAATGCATCTTATATGTACATGTTATTATTTTCGTTGAAATGGAATGAAACATTTGCGGTTGTATGTGCATTTGTGACCATTTACGTCGGAACTGAGACACAGCATGTAGGTTACATATACTCTTAAATCCATTTACTTCGTAAGGAAATGAACGATGCAATCTTTTACGTCTATTATATTCCATAATTACATAAGTAGTAGTAGTAGTAGTAGTAGTAGTAGTAGTAGTAGTAGTAGTAGTAGTAGTAGTAGTAGTAGTAGTAGTAGTAGTAGTAGTAGTAGTAGTAGTAGTAGTAGTAGTAGTAGTAGTAGTAGTAGTAGTAGTAGTAGTAGTAGTAGTAGTAGTAGTAGTAGTAGTAGTAGTAGTAGTAGTAGTAGTAGTAGTAGTAGTAGTAGTAGTAGTAGTAGTAGTAGTAGTAGTAGTAGTAGTAGTAGTAGTAGTAGTAGTAGTAGTAGTAGTAGTAGTAGTAGTAGTAGTAGTAGTAGTAGTAGTAGTAGTAGTAGTAGTAGTAGTAGTAGTAGTAGTAGTAGTAGTAGTAGTAGTAGTAGTAGTAGTAGTAGTAGTAGTAGTAGTAGTAGTAGTAGTTAGGTTAGGTTAGGTTAGGTTAGGTTAGGTTAGGTTAGGTTAGGTTAGGTTAGGTTAGGTTAGGTTAGGTTAGGTTAGGTTAGGTTAGGTTAGGTTAGGTTAGGTTAGGTTAGGTTAGGTTAGGTTAGGTTAGGTTAGGTTAGGTTAGGTTAGGTTAGGTTAGGTTAGGTTAGGTTAGGTTAGGTTAGGTTAGGTTAGGTTAGGTTAGGTTAGGTTAGGTTAGGTTAGGTTAGGTTAGGTTAGGTTAGGTTAGGTTAGGTTAGGTTAGGTTAGGTTAGGTTAGGTTAGGTTAGGTTAGGTTAGGTTAGGTTAGGTTAGGTTAGGTTAGGTTAGGTTAGGTTAGGTTAGGTTAGGTTAGGTTAGGTTAGGTTAGGTTTTTTTTTTTTTTTTTTTTTTTGGGACTATTTTGATCACAATTTATGAGAACGAAAAGATTGAAATTTTAAACGCAAATGGCAATTCAATGATTCGCACCTCAAGCTGATCGGGTCGCCGTGAGGGATGCAGCTCGCCTTTCATCTTGAGGTGTTGGACAAATATATACTTTTTATATATTATACATATAGGTACTTGCGCTAGACGGGTCGCCGTGCGGGATGCAGCTCACCGTTTCGCGCAAGTGGAAGAAAAGTAAGATAGGAAAGATTGATATATAAGATTGACGAACTAAAAACAATAATAACATTAGATTGATCGAAATATTTACAAGATTAAAGTTTGTTCAGCCTGTGTTCCGGCTAGTGGGCCAAGAAAACAAGGAGGAGTCACCGCTACAATGCTAAGTATGAAGAAAAGTCGGATTACGGAGGTTTGTAGACAAAACAAAATTATAAGTGGGATGGTCAGATATGCGGACAGTTACAAGAGCAGGGTTGAAGAAGTGTATAAGAGATTGTTAGATACCATAATCGGTCTTTTCCTGGATTCTTTTTCTCATTGCAATGTTTCTGGGGCATTCATTAGAAAGGGTACGATGTTTAGTGTCTGTAGAAGTTTGAAACTTAGCATTGTGAGACGCGCAATTTCCGCAGGTAGGTGCAGCAGAGGCGGTAGGACAGTCTTTCAGCAGATGGTCGCTGCGTCCGCAATGGTCACAGTTTTGAGCCTCCTGGGAGCACCGCGCCTGCGTGTGCCCATATTGATGACATTTGCGGCACTGGATGAAGTTGCTGAAGCTCTCCACGTGTACGCGCTGACAGTTTAGGCTGACTCGCCCCTTGTCAGTGAGAGAGCGCCAGATGGTTGGGGAGACGACGAGAACAGCGTTGTAGAGGTTTTTGTTGCGGTTGTTTCGGAAAAATTTGGTTTTGATATCGCTATCTGTGCACCCGGAGAGCTCCGGGTTCTGCTCCAGTAGCAATGGGACAATTTCGTTGCGCGGGACGTCTAGGCTAATGCCTTTTAGAATGACGAGCGGTGACAGCTTTTTCTCCTCCTCCACCGTGATGCCCAAGGAAGCGGAGGCACCCCGAATTCTCTTCAGGGCGTCCTCCATGTGGGCGCGGCTGTCGAAAGCAACCTTGGTCTTGCCACGGGAGAGTTTTTTGACGCTAGCCGGGTTGTATCCGACGTCCTTGTAGTTGAGGACCTTACTGAGGGCCTTCGCGGTGACCTCTCTAGGAGAGCCGTCGCCCTCGCAGGTGACGACTAGGGCCGGTAGGGAAGGTGTCGGAGCCGGTTGAGTGACGAGAGGATCGGGGGTAGAACCCAATCTCTGCCTCCTGGCTACCTCAGCGAATAAAGGTGGTTCGGCGGCTTTGCTGGCTGCACGCCCAAGCTCAGTACGCATGGTGTCAGCGACAGCACTCCTCACCTCATTTCTGATGACCTCCCTGAGGTCGGGCGTATTCTCCTGAGAGTTATTGGTGGATGGTGGGGGCGCAGATGTAATGGCCTTGAATGAGATGGCTGCGTCGTGGCACAGCGACACTATCTCATCCTTGATATCCCGGGTCGTACTCTTCGCCGAACTAAGAAGAGCAGGGATCTCGCGGAACACCTCCATCAGGAAGACTGTGTGTCCTTCCGTATCGTCACCAATTTCCGGCCGCAAAAGCTTCGTGCGGGACGTGGACGGGCTTGAGGTCTTAGTGACGGTCTTTTTCTTCGCCTTCTCCTTTACCTGTCTTCTACCCGAGCCGCCGATCAGAATGTTGGTCCCCTGAGAAGTTTCAGGGTTATCTTGCACGGCAGCCAGGGCGGAGTAGAGCGCGGGGGTGAACAGTGGGGCGATGTCGCCCTCACTCTCGTAGTCACTGACCTCATCGATCCCGTACAAATCCATACTAGAAATTTACAAAATTTAAAAAATTTAAAAATGACAAAAAGTTATATATAGTTAAAGGCAGGAGGCTATAACAAACCCAAAAGTGAAAACCCTAACTAATTACGACAAGTAGGGCCGGAGATATGACGGTTTAAAGTTTAGCAAAATGATGAAAGTTGATATAGCCGAGGCACTAAAGGGTGGGTGGGCGGGCGATTTTTTTCGTTTTTTTTGCTATAACTTTTGAATTTACAGGGTGATCCTGCCGGGAGGGGTGTCAACGGACGCGGCTCGTCGGACAGGACCACGGGGGTGCAGAAAAAAGGTAGGTGTAGGGTTAAAATATTAAAATTAGGGCTATTGAATTTTTCCCCATACAAAAATTACGTAAAAAAGCTGTAAAATCGGATTCAAAAATCGGGGGTAGTTATTAGGGGGGTGTGTGGGGTATCAAAATACGCGCCACAGAACAGCGGATTTAAATTAGAAACAACCCCAAAAAATTTTCATAGAAAATTGTTGGGGGGGGGGTGAAAAACGATTTTTGATGAAATTTTCCTAAGTAAAAAAATATTGAATTATTGAAAAATTGAAATTAGGGTTGAAATAACGATGAGGGATGGTGTAGGACTATTGTAGAAACCAAACAAAACAAGAATTGCGAAAATCGACCGTGTGGTTAGGGAAAAGCACTATTTTCAATTTTTGAGTTCGTAATTTTGTATGGGAACATGCAGCGCTTAGGTAACCTTTTTTTTTTTTTTTTTTTTTTTTTTTTTTTTTTTTTTTTTTTTTTTTTTTTTTTTTTTTTTTTTTTTTTGTTTTTCGACAGGAAAATGCATTACGCACCGTACCTCCCGCCCGGGGGGACGAGAGGCGTGTGTGGGACTCCCCCTTTCGGGTATACCCACTAAAAACCTGTCGATGTTCCTTCCATTACGCCATAGTGCCGGGGCTGCGGGATAGCGTTAGCCTTCGCGCAAATCAGCCCCGGCGGCGTGGGCCCGCGTCACTCACGCGGGGCCCCCTCTCTTTTGACGGGGAAGTTAGACCTCCCCCGTCCGTCGGAAGGCGCGCCGGAACATGGCGCGCGCCTTCTATGAAGACCTATTAGCGGACGGCGGATCCCCCCGAATCCACCGCCCTAGGTCTTCCTTTATGGTAGGGCCTCGAGTTGACGATTGTATCGCCTCCTCCGAGACCCTAATGTTTTTCGGCGGAGTGGGTGAGCCGTCGGCGACAACTCGCGCTCCCTCTCCGCCGCCTCCTTCTTGAGCATGATGGCCTCGCAAAAAGAGGCCATCGCATGCCACGCCCCCTCACTGCGGACCATCGCCGCCACGACCGCCGGCAGGGAAAGATCCGCCCCCACCTCCGCGACGAGGACACGCCGCTCGTCGCCCCACGCCGGACACTCCTCCAGAGTGTGTTGAGCCGTGTCCTCATCACAGCCACTACATTGGTGGCAGACGGGCAACGGCTCCTTCCTGGCCACGCGGTGCAGGTACTCACCAAAGCACCCATGCCCGGTGAGCACCTGCGTAAGCCTATATGAAAACTGGCCGTGCTTGCGCACTAGCCACACTTTCAATATAGGCTTCAAAGCCTCCACTGTGCGGAGGCCGGCAGATGGATTCGCCAGCCTCTCTTCCCACTCGTCGATGAGGGATTGCCGGGCCCGCTTGCACCAGCGCTCCCTCTCGCATTTGGGGAAAGATTCCCCCCGTGCCCTGAGGGCCGCCCCATGTGCGTAGCACTGGGCGGCGAGCTCTGCCTCGAACTCCCAAGGCAGAGTCCCCGCCAGTGCAGTGGCCGCATTGAATGACACGGTCTTGTAGGCGCGTGTCATTCGCTGCGCCAACAAACGCTGCGGCCGACGGAGAAGGCCAGCGTTCCCAGTCGAGAGGCCGTCCGAGGCCCATATGGGAGCTCCATATAGGGCCATCGACCTCACCACACCGAGGTACAGCCGCCGGCAAGCACCGTCCGGCCCCCGAACGTTGGGTAACAGGCGGCCGAGCGCAGACGCCGCGCTCGACAGCCTGGGAATTAATTTTTGGAAGTGCGGCCGGAAGGACCAGTGGCTATCCAGGGTGAGTCCCAAATATTTTATTTCGGACTTGACCCTGATCCGCACTCCCGAAACGACTAGATGGGCACTCGCAGCAATCCTACTGCGAGGCCCATGGAAGCAGATGGCCTCGGTCTTTTCCAAGGCCACTTTCAACCCCAGCCTGCGCTGCCGAGCTACCACGGCAGCCACACCTGCAGTGGCGAGCTCTGCAACCTCCTTGTAATCAGCCCCCCCGGGCTGTAACAAGCGTGTCATCTGCGTAACATGTCACGCTTACACCCGGGGGAAACTCGCCCCGAAGGACCCAGTCGTATCCGACGTTCCACAGGAGTGGGCCCAGCACTGAACCCTGTGGAACGCCGCAGGTCATGGGCGTGAAGACGACCTCTCCATCCCGACGCTGGTACGTCAGGTACCTTTCATTAAGGTACGCTCCTATCGCCCGGCGGAGGTAAAGAGGCACATTGTGGAAAACAAGTGCCTTCTTTATACAGCTCCAGGGCAGGGTGTTGAAGGCATTGGCGATATCAAGAGATACCGCCAAGCACATCCCGCCCCCGCTGACCGCCTCCTCCGAGAGGGTCTTGACGCGTTGGATTGCGTCGATGGTCGACAAACCCTCTCGGAAACCGAACTGCATATCCGACAAATCCGGGCCCACCACTCGAAGATGTTCCTTGAGGCGGGCAGCGATGACACGCTCAAAGAGCTTGCCCACCTCATCGAGCAGTAGGATTGGACGGTATGCAGACGGGGAATCCGCCGGGCGACCCTCCTTCTTGAGCAGCACCAACATGCCTGTCCTCCACAGGGAAGGGAACCGTCCAGATCTAAGGCAGAGATCGAACAACTGCCTTAGTCTGTCTCCGAACGCGTCTAGGGCCAAAACTAGAGCACGTCCGGGGACTCCGTCCGGTCCAGGGGCCTTGTTCATCTTCATCCTTGAAACGGCCACCGCCATTTCCACCTCTGTGACCGGAGGCGTCCCTCTGACCCCACCCATAGGAGGAGGAGCAGTTGGCGCCATTTCCGGTGCCCGGAATTGTGCGCGTCTTGGAAAGAGTGTTTCCACTACGCGCTCCACGAAAGGTGGTTCGAGGCTCTGCGTGAGAGGAGGCTGGTAGGGTCGGAGCTGGGCCCTCACCATCTTATATGGCCTCCCCCACGGGTCCGCATCTAAGGTGCCCACAAGCTCATCCCACGATTTAGATTTGGCATCTCGAATCGCGACCTTAAGGGCCTTCTTACTCTCCCTATACACGGAGAGCAAGTGTGCCTCCCTCTCTGGCGTGGTCTGGCTCAGCCTGCGATATCTCGCACACTGGCGGCGCGCCGCAACGCACTCCGTGCGAAGCTGTGCAATTTCGGCGGACCACCAGTATGCCTGACGCCTGGAAGGCATTGCCCTAACCCGGGGCATGGCAGCGTCGCACACCGTCGACAGTGCCTCCCTGAGGTATAGAGCCTCGGCCTCCACATCTGCGGGCCCAACCGCAGGCAAATTCCAGGCCTGTACCTCCGCAGCCACCAAGAGCGCCTCCTTGTCAAGGCGCTTCAATGACCACCTTGGCCGCGAATCCGTATCTAAACGGCGTGTACTGGGGGTCATTGAGGAATCGGAAACCTCGAACCTAATATATTTATGGTCCGAGAAGGTTTCCTCATCCTCCAAAACCCGCCAGTTTTGGACACGTTGTGCGAGGACAGGGGTGGAAAAGGAAAGGTCCACTATGGACTGTCCCTGCGTCCTCACACACGTAAATGCCGAACCCCTATTCAAAACTTCGAGGCCAGCCGTTAAGGCCCATGCCTCCAACAGAGGGCCCCGAGGATTGGCCACAGGTGACCCCCAGGCAGGCGACTTCGCATTGAAGTCGCCCATGACAAGTACCGAGGCAGGGTGCAGATTGCTCAGCACCGTTCTCAGACCCGAGAGGAAGTTGGCAAAATCCACCGTATTAAAGTGCGGGGGAGGTGCAAAATACACCCCTACCACAATTAAATCGTTCCAGCGAACGGCAACATATCCCCTTCCTTTCGCAACGATGCTAGCGGAAGGAGCGTCTCTGCCGTTCCCTGAAACAACCGCCACCACGCCGTCCTCATCCCCGAACCAGTTGTATCTGGAGGGGATTGAGTACGGCTCTGCCACAACTGCCAGGTCTATTTTCCATTCCAGCATGGACTGGATGAACAGATCCTGAGCAGTGAGGCAGTGGTTTATGTTGGTCTGTAGAAACCGACTAAACATTATTGTTGTGGCAAATGCTCATCGGCTCTACCGCTGCATTAGCCCCAGAAGTAGATGGGGCCTTTGTGGCGGCGAGGACCTGAGCAGCCTGGGTCTTGGAGGCTGCTATGTTCATCCTTTTTGTTGAAGGCCTCTTACAGGTCTTCGCACCAGCTTTGTGGTTGGCTGGCCTGTTGACGGCAGCACAGACTGGGCAGTGCGGGGCGGCCGAACACTCACTCGACTTATGTCCCGGTTGACCGCATCGGTAGCAATCGCCACTACGGTCAACCGAGGAGGAGCAGTTACAGCCCACGTGACCCGGCTCGTGGCACCTGTAACACAACCTCGGCCTAGGCTCTAAGAGCTTTATTTGGGCCGAGGTCCACCCCACCAACAATCTGCCCTCACAGGCCTTTTTGGCAGCTGCAATTGGGCATTGAGCCACAACGGTACCCAACCCGGATGGGCTACGGCGGATGACGCCCATTTTTACGGCTTCAACGGCGCAGCCGCCCTTGCTTGCCAGAGCTAGAGCGACCTCCCCAGGTTGCACCGAGTCATCCAGACCCGAGATGTGAAGCCCGACACATTTCGTGGGTCTGGATACCTTAACTACATCTGTGCCAACTGCCTCTCTGATTTTAGCGGCGAAGGCGTCCGCCTTCGGGCCGCTTTGTGCTCCCGGAACCTCCAATATGAAGGCTCCTGTCGCCGCCTTTCTACACTTGATTCCCCCGTCAATACCCAGGTCCGCAAGGCTTATATTTTGCCTTGCCTGGGCAATGACGGAGGCATACGTCACCCCCTTCTCCGCGGCTGCAGGGAGCACAGTGAGCACTACCGCCGCTGAACGCGGGGCGCGTAACGTCCTGCTCTTCTTCTTCCCCTTTTTTGGGGCTTTGGTCTTAGGAACCGCCGTACTCGCTGGAGCGGCGACTGCTGCAGCTGGCGGTTTCTTCGCTTTCTTCGTCACCTTCTCCCACGCCTGGGACGAAGGCAGCTGGGATGGTGGCAGCGGGGTGAGCACCACTCTAGGCTCAGCCCGGGTAGAGGCATGAGCAGCAGCCTCCTGGGCAGCAAGGCTTTGCTTCTTTGCCTTTTTGCTCCTCTCTATGATGGTCTGCCTGGTCACAGGCTCAACCACGGGTGCAGGTGCTGGCTCAGCACTTCTCCTATCTGCGGCCAGTGGTGGCCGAAGGCGCGGCTCTGGCAGGAGGCGATCCTCAATGCCAGCGAATCTGGCGTTGAGCATGCTCCCGAACTGCTCGATATTCGAGCGGGAGACCTCCTCCAATAACTTTCTCACGTCGAACTCCGAAGACGTCACTGGAGCCGCTTTCACCTTAGCGAGCTCCTTTTGGAGCTCTTCCACCTTAGCTGACAGACGCGCATTTGACTGTTTCAGCTTGGTCAGCTCATCGTCCGACCCAACTGACTTCTTGGTGATCTTAATCTTCGGTTTTTTCACCGGAGCATACCGAAGACTATTATCCTCAATCTTCCGGATCGTGCGCTTTCTGCGCGGCCGGCCAGATTCATCATATGACATATCGTCAGTAAGTGTGACATCTGTGTCACACGATGCCGACACGACACTACCTTCAGACTCTGAGTCGATTTGTATGGACTCCTTACGGCTCGCCCGCTTCTTTAGCGAACGCACAGGAGGGCTCACAAAAGCCGCTGCACGCTCCTCCATTTCTCTCTCCGTTTGGCCCTGAAAAGGGCCTTTTGGTTGGCCCTGAGAAGGGCCTTTTGTTTTCCCGGGGGACACGGGAGTTTTGAGAGACATCGTTTCGCAAAGAGATGTCTACACTTCCGCACAGTATTGTCGATCGAGATTTGGTCACCTCACCTACTGGCCACTGCGTTACCGCGCACCAAGTAGGGAGGGTCCAGGGCAGACGACGGGGACGTACTCGTAAAGACACTGTGGGGACTGCCCCAGCGCTTAGGTAACCTCGGTTTGTTCGTTTTTTTGCTATAACTTTTGAATTTACAGGGTGATCCTGCCGGGAGGGGTGTCAACGGACGCGGCTCGTCGGACAGGACCACGGGGGTGCAGAAAAAAGGTAGGTGTAGGGTTAAAATATTAAAATTAGGGCTATTGAATTTTTCCCCATACAAAAATTACGTAAAAAAAGCTGTAAAATCGGATTCAAAAATCGGGGGTAGTTATTAGGGGGGTGTGTGGGGTATCAAAATACGCGCCACAGAACAGCGGATTTAAATTAGAAACAACCCCAAAAAATTTTCATAGAAAATTGTTGGGGGGGGGGTGAAAAACGATTTTTGATGAAATTTTCCTAAGTAAAAAAATATTGAATTATTGAAAAATTGAAATTAGGGTTGAAATAACGATGAGGGATGGTGTAGGACTATTGTAGAAACCAAACAAAACAAGAATTGCGAAAATCGACCGTGTGGTTAGGGAAAAGCACTATTTTCAATTTTTGAGTTCGTGGTTAGGTTAGGTTAGGTTAGGTTAGGTTAGGTTAGGTTAGGTTAGGTTAGGTTAGGTTAGGTTAGGTTAGGTTAGGTTAGGTTAGGTTTTTTTTTTTTTTTTTTTTTTTTTTTTTTTTTTTTTTAGTGAGGCAGCAATTGATGCTGCCCCTTCAGCACCTCTAACATAGTCAGAGCCTTTTTATATCAGTGGTTCATTCCGACTATCAATTAAGGAAAGGTTAATTTACTGCTTGAGAGCCTTTAAATTTTATTACATCTTTTAGCTATTTTAATTTTGACTTTTATATTTGACATTTTACTTTCGACAAGTTTAAGAACTCTAATTTTTACAATTATATTTACAACTTTTATTTTACACTTTACAATTTTACACGGTTATTTTATACTTATCATGATTACATGTTTATTTAAACGATTATTACAATTCTGTTACCTATAAATTTATCAGATTTTATTTAACAATTTTACACAAATTTTAATTTCTAATTTTTATTTACAATTTTACGCGAATTTTATTCTAATTTTGAGTTTGACTCGTCAAAGACAACCAAATATTGTTAGACACACATTGTTCTTAAAACTATTTGTAATTGCTAAATATACTGTTTTATATTATTATAATATACATACTTATATATAGTTCTACAATTTATAAGTTTTAATACTGATGTTATTGGTGTGCTTATTCCGGAAGTGCTATTATTGCTGCACAGGGCCCAGCAAACTCGTGGCATTTGTTTACTAAGTGCTGCGGGTTTGGAGGCCCTGTGCAGCACTGGAATTTGAGTCTTATTTGGATGTCTTGATGGCGGTCTATTTATGTCAGTTGTGTGGCCCTCAGCAATAACTGACCTTGGACCTTGCCAGCGAGTCCCATTTGCATCGGATCGCGCAGGTGGCGTCGAACGCGTTATGCTCTGCAGAGTCCATTTTTGCTGTGGTGCAGTTTCGGCAGCTGGGCGGAGCCCCCGAGGCGCGAAGCTCACACGTCGTCGCCAAGTGAGTCCCACCACAATGGCTGCACAGGTCCTCTGCCTCGGTGCATAGTTTACGGCCATGGCCGTAGGCCAGGCACCGAGAGCATTGGACAAGCGGGCTCTGATCCGCCGCCACCACTCGCTGGAGGTCGATGTGGACTTTCCCCGCTTCTGTAATCTTGTGCCATATAGGTGGTGACACTTCCACGACTACATGGCACACGTGGGGGTTTCGGGTTTTCTTCCGGTATTTTACTACGAGGTCTTTTGTGTCTAGGTCGCCAATTATATTGCTATTTTGGGTCTTAATTGACTGCAGCACCTCCTCGTCGGTGTTTACCGAGAGGACATGCCTGAGGACGACGAGAGGGTTTCTGTTCCTGGCCTCTTGGACCAGGAGTCCCTTGTTGGAGTCTTTTATCTTGCTCGTCACCCTCCGGCACTCCTCCTTGGTGCTGCAGCCAATTATGACCTTCTGGTCTTTGGCTTTACGGACCGTGTCCACTCTTATGCCAGAGGACCGAGCGTCGACGGCTGCCCTGATGGTCTGGAGCACGTCTCCGCTCGTGTCCTCTACACGCTCAGATGACACTATTATTGAGTGCATTTGTGGCAGATGGGCCGTTTTTGCACTGGCGCTGGATGTTTTTTGCTTACTAGCTGTTGCATCGGCATAGGTTATCTTTTCAACGACCTCGGTCAGTTTCTTAAACCTCTCATCCAGAAGTATCGCCTGGCTCTCTATGCGCTGAATACTTTCTACTGTAGAGGTGCCATCGTCTGTAGAGTCCCCCCTTCTATCGCATTTGGCGGTCAGAAGCTCCTCCATTTTCTTCTCATGTCTGGTAAACATCTCCTCAATTCTGGGAATGAGGGTCTGCTCAGCCACGTTTGAGTCTGAAGGTGGTTGGCTCTCGTGTTTGAGCAGATCCTCAATCCTTTTAACAACATGCTGCAGGAAGTCCGCATTGTTGTTGACCCCCGTTTTGATGTCCGTCCTGATGTTTCCTGACTGCTGCATGAGGCTTTTGATGTCGATCGCGAGTGCCTTGAGATGTGCGAGGCACTCAGCGATCGAGCCTAGCTCCGGAAACTGTGGCAGGGAGGACGAGACGATCTTTTTGGTTTGTTTGGGGGCCTTTGATGTAGTGGCGGACTTCAGCACCCGAGTCAGGCTGAGATCCTCCGAGGACTCGATGCGGTCTATGCTTGTCCGTACTTTGCTGGGAGCAGCTTTGGACGAGTCCACGGAAGACCTGCGGGTGGGAGGAGGAGTTCTGTGCATTTTGGGGGGAGTGTGGTTTACACAGCTGTAAAGGGGCTGGTAAACTGTCAAAAACAATAAAAACACAATTTACAATAAATAATAATTTAAATTAAAATTTCAATCCAAAATTTGTAAAGTTAAAAAATTAAATTAAAATTTCAAATTAAATATAAATAAACGATAAAATTACAATTATAAATTACTATACTAATTAAAACTAAAAACACTTTTTTCTTTTCTTTCAGATGCCGGCGGAGCGACAAGGACAACACAATTCAGGTACGTATTATACAGGTAAGTATATACAATTTTTTATTATTTTTATATATATGTATATATTAATATACAGTCAGGTACGTATTGGTTTGTATATTCTAAAAGTGAAGACCGTTTAAGGATATAACGTCTGGTTCAGAAGTTATAAGCGATTTACTGTTGCTTGAAACTGATGCGAGTTGATATACCCACGGCAATAACGGGTGGGTGGGCGGGCTATTTTTTGCGATTTTCCTCGATTTTCTCAGGAGTTTCTGATCCGATTTCTTTGTTTCAGGTGTCAAACGGTTCGGGAGACCGAGCCGCGTCCACGAGGTAGGTGTTTGGTGGAAAACAAAAGAAAATTGGGGAAACTCTGAGTCGGAAAATGAGTTTTCCGCGAAAATTAACGGCCGAGCCTAGCAAGCGGGATATCAAACGACGCGGCTAGTGAAGATCTAAAAGGTTATGTAATAATATTATACTACGTCAATATAAAATTTTGAAAAAATTTTGAAAAAACTGATTTTAATTTTAACCAAAAAGAAAATTTGGAAAAATAAGGAAATTTACCAACGGATTTTCGCGTTAGGGGCTTCAAACAGCGCGGACGCGCGAGCCTCGTCTAACTAAACGAAAAACCGTGCCTACCCAATACAGAAATTTTAAAATCTAGACTTAGTCTAGATTTTTTACAACAAAAATTCGAATTTTCAAAGAAAATAGATTTTTCCGATTAAATCGGAGTATGTCAAAAGACGCAGAATAACCAGCTGATTACAAATAAATAAAAATATTTGACAGCGTCAATATAAAATTTTGAAGTTTCTATTCAAAAACGTCAATTTTTCAATAGTTTAGGTATTTTTGGTAGGTATTTTAAAACCGACCGTCACGCTTAGTATCCGGCTATATGCAGGACGTCGATTTTTATCAAATTACTGAAAATTTTTTAAAAATAGCCACTGAAAAGCAACAGTAATTTTGAAAAAAGTGTTTGAAGTTAACTTTGTCGCGATTCACCAAGTAAACTCGGTTCCATACGATTACATACAAAACGTATGAAAATCAGTTAAAATCGCGATTTTCCTCGATTTTCTCAGGAGTTTCTGATCCGATTTCTTTGTTTCAGGTGTCAAACGGTTCGGGAGACCGAGCCGCGTCCACGAGGTAGGTGTTTGGTGGAAAACAAAAGAAAATTGGGGAAACTCTGAGTCGGAAAATGAGTTTTCCGCGAAAATTAACGGCCGAGCCTAGCAAGCGGGATATCAAACGACGCGGCTAGTGAAGATCTAAAAGGTTATGTAATAATATTATACTACGTCAATATAAAATTTTGAAAAAATTTTGAAAAAACTGATTTTAATTTTAACCAAAAAGAAAATTTGGAAAAATAAGGAAATTTACCAACGGATTTTCGCGTTAGGGGCTTCAAACAGCGCGGACGCGCGAGCCTCGTCTAACTAAACGAAAAACCGTGCCTACCCAATACAGAAATTTTAAAATCTAGACTTAGTCTAGATTTTTTACAACAAAAATTCGAATTTTCAAAGAAAATAGATTTTTCCGATTAAATCGGAGTATGTCAAAAGACGCAGAATAACCAGCTGATTACAAATAAATAAAAATATTTGACAGCGTCAATATAAAATTTTGAAGTTTCTATTCAAAAACGTCAATTTTTCAATAGTTTAGGTATTTTTGGTAGGTATTTTAAAACCGACCGTCACGCTTAGTATCCGGCTATATGCAGGACGTCGATTTTTATCAAATTACTGAAAATTTTTTAAACCACTGAAAAGCAACAGTAATTTTGAAAAAAGTGTTTGAAGTTAACTTTGTCGCGATTCACCAAGTAAACTCGGTTCCATACGATTACATACAAAACGTATGAAAATCAGTTAAAATCGCGATTTTTCCTCGATTTTCTCAGGAGTTTCTGATCCGATTTCTTTGTTTCAGGTGTCAAACGGTTCGGGAGACCGAGCCGCGTCCACGAGGTAGGGTGTTTGGTGGAAAACAAAAGAAAATTGGGGAAACTCTGAGTCGGAAAATGAGTTTTCCGCGAAAATTAACGGCCGAGCCTAGCAAGCGGATATCAAACGACGCGGCTAGTGAAGATCTAAAAGGTTATGTAATAATATTATACTACGTCAATATAAAATTTTGAAAAAATTTTGAAAAAACTGATTTTAATTTTAACCAAAAAGAAAATTTGGAAAAATAAGGAAATTTACCAACGGATTTTCGCGTTAGGGGCTTCAAACAGCGCGGACGCGCGAGCCTCGTCTAACTAAACGAAAAACCGTGCCTACCCAATACAGAAATTTTAAAATCTAGACTTAGTCTAGATTTTTTACAACAAAAATTCGAATTTTCAAAGAAAATAGATTTTTCCGATTAAATCGGAGTATGTCAAAAGACGCAGAATAACCAGCTGATTACAAATAAATAAAAATATTTGACAGCGTCAATATAAAATTTTGAAGTTTCTATTCAAAAACGTCAATTTTTCAATAGTTTAGGTATTTTTGGTAGGTATTTTAAAACCGACCGTCACGCTTAGTATCCGGCTATATGCAGGACGTCGATTTTTATCAAATTACTGAAAATTTTTTAAAAATAGCCACTGAAAAGCAACAGTAATTTTGAAAAAAGTGTTTGAAGTTAACTTTGTCGCGATTCACCAAGTAAACTCGGTTCCATACGATTACATACAAAAACGTATGAAAATCAGTTAAAATCGCGATTTTAACTGATTTTCTCAGGAGTTTCTGATCCGATTTCTTTGTTTCAGGTGTCAAACGGTTCGGGAGACCGAGCCGCGTCCACGAGGTAGGTGTTTGGTGGAAAACAAAAGAAAATTGGGGAAACTCTGAGTCGGAAAATGAGTTTTTCGCGGAAAATTAACGGCCGAGCCTAGCAAGCGGGATATCAAACGACGCGGCTAGTGAAGATCTAAAAGGTTATGTAATAATATTATACTACGTCAATATAAAATTTTGAAAAAATTTTGAAAAAACTGATTTTAATTTTAACCAAAAAGAAAATTTGGAAAAATAAGGAAATTTACCAACGGATTTTCGCGTTAGGGGCTTCAAACAGCGCGGACGCGCGAGCCTCGTCTAACTAAACGAAAAACCGTGCCTACCCAATACAGAAATTTTAAAATCTAGACTTAGTCTAGATTTTTTTACAACAAAAATTCGAATTTTCAAAGAAAATAGATTTTTCCGATTAAATCGGAGTATGTCAAAAGACGCAGAATAACCAGCTGATTACAAATAAATAAAAATATTTGACAGCGTCAATATAAAATTTTGAAGTTTCTATTCAAAAACGTCAATTTTTCAATAGTTTAGGTATTTTTGGTAGGTATTTTAAAACCGACCGTCACGCTTAGTATCCGGCTATATGCAGGACGTCGATTTTTATCAAATTACTGAAAATTTTTTAAAAATAGCCACTGAAAAGCAACAGTAATTTTGAAAAAAGTGTTTGAAGTTAACTTTGTCGCGATTCACCAAGTAAACTCGGTTCCATACGATTACATACAAAACGTATGAAAATCAGTTAAAATCGCGATTTTCCTCGATTTTCTCAGGAGTTTCTGATCCGATTTCTTTGTTTCAGGTGTCAAACGGTTCGGGAGACCGAGCCGCGTCCACGAGGTAGGTGTTTGGTGGAAAACAAAAGAAAATTGGGGAAACTCTGAGTCGGAAAATGAGTTTTCCGCGAAAATTAACGGCCGAGCCTAGCAAGCGGGATATCAAACGACGCGGCTAGTGAAGATCTAAAAGGTTATGTAATAATATTATACTACGTCAATATAAAATTTTGAAAAAATTTTGAAAAAACTGATTTTAATTTTAACCAAAAAGAAAATTTGGAAAAATAAGGAAATTTACCAACGGATTTTCGCGTTAGGGGCTTCAAACAGCGCGGACGCGCGAGCCTCGTCTAACTAAACGAAAAACCGTGCCTACCCAATACAGAAATTTTAAAATCTAGACTTAGTCTAGATTTTTTACAACAAAAATTCGAATTTTCAAAGAAAATAGATTTTTCCGATTAAATCGGAGTATGTCAAAAGACGCAGAATAACCAGCTGATTACAAATAAATAAAAATATTTGACAGCGTCAATATAAAATTTTGAAGTTTCTATTCAAAAACGTCAATTTTTCAATAGTTTAGGTATTTTTGGTAGGTATTTTAAAACCGACCGTCACGCTTAGTATCCGGCTATATGCAGGACGTCGATTTTTATCAAATTACTGAAAATTTTTTAAAAATAGCCACTGAAAAGCAACAGTAATTTTGAAAAAAGTGTTTGAAGTTAACTTTGTCGCGATTCACCAAGTAAACTCGGTTCCATACGATTACATACAAAACGTATGAAAATCAGTTAAAATCGCGATTTTCCTCGATTTTCTCAGGAGTTTCTGATCCGATTTCTTTGTTTCAGGTGTCAAACGGTTCGGGAGACCGAGCCGCGTCCACGAGGTAGGTGTTTGGTGGAAAACAAAAGAAAATTGGGGAAACTCTGAGTCGGAAAATGAGTTTTCCGCGAAAATTAACGGCCGAGCCTAGCAAGCGGGATATCAAACGACGCGGCTAGTGAAGATCTAAAAGGTTATGTAATAATATTATACTACGTCAATATAAAATTTTGAAAAAATTTTGAAAAAACTGATTTTAATTTTAACCAAAAAGAAAATTTGGAAAAATAAGGAAATTTACCAACGGATTTTCGCGTTAGGGGCTTCAAACAGCGCGGACGCGCGAGCCTCGTCTAACTAAACGAAAAACCGTGCCTACCCAATACAGAAATTTTAAAATCTAGACTTAGTCTAGATTTTTTACAACAAAAATTCGAATTTTCAAAGAAAATAGATTTTTCCGATTAAATCGGAGTATGTCAAAAGACGCAGAATAACCAGCTGATTACAAATAAATAAAAATATTTGACAGCGTCAATATAAAATTTTGAAGTTTCTATTCAAAAACGTCAATTTTTCAATAGTTTAGGTATTTTTGGTAGGTATTTTAAAACCGACCGTCACGCTTAGTATCCGGCTATATGCAGGACGTCGATTTTTATCAAATTACTGAAAATTTTTTAAAAATAGCCACTGAAAAGCAACAGTAATTTTGAAAAAAGTGTTTGAAGTTAACTTTGTCGCGATTCACCAAGTAAACTCGGTTCCATACGATTACATACAAAACGTATGAAAATCAGTTAAAATCGCGATTTTCCTCGATTTTCTCAGGAGTTTCTGATCCGATTTCTTTGTTTCAGGTGTCAAACGGTTCGGGAGACCGAGCCGCGTCCACGAGGTAGGTGTTTGGTGGAAAACAAAAGAAAATTGGGGAAACTCTGAGTCGGAAAATGAGTTTTCCGCGAAAATTAACGGCCGAGCCTAGCAAGCGGGATATCAAACGACGCGGCTAGTGAAGATCTAAAAGGTTATGTAATAATATTATACTACGTCAATATAAAATTTTGAAAAAATTTTGAAAAAACTGATTTTAATTTTAACCAAAAAGAAAATTTGGAAAAATAAGGAAATTTACCAACGGATTTTCGCGTTAGGGGCTTCAAACAGCGCGGACGCGCGAGCCTCGTCTAACTAAACGAAAAACCGTGCCTACCCAATACAGAAATTTTAAAATCTAGACTTAGTCTAGATTTTTTACAACAAAAATTCGAATTTTCAAAGAAAATAGATTTTTCCGATTAAATCGGAGTATGTCAAAAGACGCAGAATAACCAGCTGATTACAAATAAATAAAAATATTTGACAGCGTCAATATAAAATTTTGAAGTTTCTATTCAAAAACGTCAATTTTTCAATAGTTTAGGTATTTTTGGTAGGTATTTTAAAACCGACCGTCACGCTTAGTATCCGGCTATATGCAGGACGTCGATTTTTATCAAATTACTGAAAATTTTTTAAAAATAGCCACTGAAAAGCAACAGTAATTTTGAAAAAAGTGTTTGAAGTTAACTTTGTCGCGATTCACCAAGTAAACTCGGTTCCATACGATTACATACAAAACGTATGAAAATCAGTTAAAATCGCGATTTTCCTCGATTTTCTCAGGAGTTTCTGATCCGATTTCTTTGTTTCAGGTGTCAAACGGTTCGGGAGACCGAGCCGCGTCCACGAGGTAGGTGTTTGGTGGAAAACAAAAGAAAATTGGAGAAACTCTGAGTCGGAAAATGAGTTTTCCGCGAAAATTAACGGCCGAGCCTAGCAAGCGGGATATCAAACGACGCGGCTAGTGAAGATCTAAAAGGTTATGTAATAATATTATACTACGTCAATATAAAATTTTGAAAAAATTTTGAAAAAACTGATTTTAATTTTAACCAAAAAGAAAATTTGGAAAAATAAGGAAATTTACCAACGGATTTTCGCGTTAGGGGCTTCAAACAGCGCGGACGCGCGAGCCTCGTCTAACTAAACGAAAAACCGTGCCTACCCAATACAGAAATTTTAAAATCTAGACTTAGTCTAGATTTTTTACAACAAAAATTCGAATTTTCAAAGAAAATAGATTTTTCCGATTAAATCGGAGTATGTCAAAAGACGCAGAATAACCAGCTGATTACAAATAAATAAAAATATTTGACAGCGTCAATATAAAATTTTGAAGTTTCTATTCAAAAACGTCAATTTTTCAATAGTTTAGGTATTTTTGGTAGGTATTTTAAAACCGACCGTCACGCTTAGTATCCGGCTATATGCAGGACGTCGATTTTTATCAAATTACTGAAAATTTTTTAAAAATAGCCACTGAAAAGCAACAGTAATTTTGAAAAAAGTGTTTGAAGTTAACTTTGTCGCGATTCACCAAGTAAACTCGGTTCCATACGATTACATACAAAACGTATGAAAATCAGTTAAAATCGCGATTTTCCTCGATTTTCTCAGGAGTTTCTGATCCGATTTCTTTGTTTCAGGTGTCAAACGGTTCGGGAGACCGAGCCGCGTCCACGAGGTAGGTGTTTGGTGGAAAACAAAAGAAAATTGGGGAAACTCTGAGTCGGAAAATGAGTTTTCCGCGAAAATTAACGGCCGAGCCTAGCAAGCGGGATATCAAACGACGCGGCTAGTGAAGATCTAAAAGGTTATGTAATAATATTATACTACGTCAATATAAAATTTTGAAAAAATTTTGAAAAAACTGATTTTAATTTTAACCAAAAAGAAAATTTGGAAAAATAAGGAAATTTACCAACGGATTTTCGCGTTAGGGGCTTCAAACAGCGCGGACGCGCGAGCCTCGTCTAACTAAACGAAAAACCGTGCCTACCCAATACAGAAATTTTAAAATCTAGACTTAGTCTAGATTTTTTACAACAAAAATTCGAATTTTCAAAGAAAATAGATTTTTCCGATTAAATCGGAGTATGTCAAAAGACGCAGAATAACCAGCTGATTACAAATAAATAAAAATATTTGACAGCGTCAATATAAAATTTTGAAGTTTCTATTCAAAAACGTCAATTTTTCAATAGTTTAGGTATTTTTGGTAGGTATTTTAAAACCGACCGTCACGCTTAGTATCCGGCTATATGCAGGACGTCGATTTTTATCAAATTACTGAAAATTTTTTAAAAATAGCCACTGAAAAGCAACAGTAATTTTGAAAAAAAGTGTTTGAAGTTAACTTTGTCGCGATTCACCAAGTAAACTCGGTTCCATACGATTACATACAAAACGTATGAAAATCAGTTAAAATCGCGATTTTCCTCGATTTTCTCAGGAGTTTCTGATCCGATTTCTTTGTTTCAGGTGTCAAACGGTTCGGGAGACCGAGCCGCGTCCACGAGGTAGGTGTTTGGTGGAAAACAAAAGAAAATTGGGGAAACTCTGAGTCGGAAAATGAGTTTTCCGCGAAAATTAACGGCCGAGCCTAGCAAGCGGGATATCAAACGACGCGGCTAGTGAAGATCTAAAAGGTTATGTAATAATATTATACTACGTCAATATAAAATTTTGAAAAAATTTTGAAAAAACTGATTTTAATTTTAACCAAAAAGAAAATTTGGAAAAATAAGGAAATTTACCAACGGATTTTCGCGTTAGGGGCTTCAAACAGCGCGGACGCGCGAGCCTCGTCTAACTAAACGAAAAACCGTGCCTACCCAATACAGAAATTTTAAAATCTAGACTTAGTCTAGATTTTTTACAACAAAAATTCGAATTTTCAAAGAAAATAGATTTTTCCGATTAAATCGGAGTATGTCAAAAGACGCAGAATAACCAGCTGATTACAAATAAATAAAAATATTTGACAGCGTCAATATAAAATTTTGAAGTTTCTATTCAAAAACGTCAATTTTTCAATAGTTTAGGTATTTTTGGTAGGTATTTTAAAACCGACCGTCACGCTTAGTATCCGGCTATATGCAGGACGTCGATTTTTATCAAATTACTGAAAATTTTTTAAAAATAGCCACTGAAAAGCAACAGTAATTTTGAAAAAAGTGTTTGAAGTTAACTTTGTCGCGATTCACCAAGTAAACTCGGTTCCATACGATTACATACAAAACGTATGAAAATCAGTTAAAATCGCGATTTTCCTCGATTTTCTCAGGAGTTTCTGATCCGATTTCTTTGTTTCAGGTGTCAAACGGTTCGGGAGACCGAGCCGCGTCCACGAGGTAGGTGTTTGGTGGAAAACAAAAGAAAATTGGGGAAACTCTGAGTCGGAAAATGAGTTTTCCGCGAAAATTAACGGCCGAGCCTAGCAAGCGGGATATCAAACGACGCGGCTAGTGAAGATCTAAAAGGTTATGTAATAATATTATACTACGTCAATATAAAATTTTGAAAAAATTTTGAAAAAACTGATTTTAATTTTAACCAAAAAGAAAATTTGGAAAAATAAGGAAATTTACCAACGGATTTTCGCGTTAGGGGCTTCAAACAGCGCGGACGCGCGAGCCTCGTCTAACTAAACGAAAAACCGTGCCTACCCAATACAGAAATTTTAAAATCTAGACTTAGTCTAGATTTTTTACAACAAAAATTCGAATTTTCAAAGAAAATAGATTTTTCCGATTAAATCGGAGTATGTCAAAAGACGCAGAATAACCAGCTGATTACAAATAAATAAAAATATTTGACAGCGTCAATATAAAATTTTGAAGTTTCTATTCAAAAACGTCAATTTTTCAATAGTTTAGGTATTTTTGGTAGGTATTTTAAAACCGACCGTCACGCTTAGTATCCGGCTATATGCAGGACGTCGATTTTTATCAAATTACTGAAAATTTTTTAAAAATAGCCACTGAAAAGCAACAGTAATTTTGAAAAAAGTGTTTGAAGTTAACTTTGTCGCGATTCACCAAGTAAACTCGGTTCCATACGATTACATACAAAACGTATGAAAATCAGTTAAAATCGCGATTTTCCTCGATTTTCTCAGGAGTTTCTGATCCGATTTCTTTGTTTCAGGTGTCAAACGGTTCGGGAGACCGAGCCGCGTCCACGAGGTAGGTGTTTGGTGGAAAACAAAAGAAAATTGGGGAAACTCTGAGTCGGAAAATGAGTTTTCCGCGAAAATTAACGGCCGAGCCTAGCAAGCGGGATATCAAACGACGCGGCTAGTGAAGATCTAAAAGGTTATGTAATAATATTATACTACGTCAATATAAAATTTTGAAAAAATTTTGAAAAAACTGATTTTAATTTTAACCAAAAAGAAAATTTGGAAAAATAAGGAAATTTAATTTACCAACGGATTTTCGCGTTAGGGGCTTCAAACAGCGCGGACGCGCGAGCCTCGTCTAACTAAACGAAAAACCGTGCCTACCCAATACAGAAATTTTAAAATCTAGACTTAGTCTAGATTTTTTACAACAAAAATTCGAATTTTCAAAGAAAATAGATTTTTCCGATTAAATCGGAGTATGTCAAAAGACGCAGAATAACCAGCTGATTACAAATAAATAAAAATATTTGACAGCGTCAATATAAAATTTTGAAGTTTCTATTCAAAAACGTCAATTTTTCAATAGTTTAGGTATTTTTGGTAGGTATTTTAAAACCGACCGTCACGCTTAGTATCCGGCTATATGCAGGACGTCGATTTTTATCAAATTACTGAAAATTTTTTAAAAATAGCCACTGAAAAGCAACAGTAATTTTGAAAAAAGTGTTTGAAGTTAACTTTGTCGCGATTCACCAAGTAAACTCGGTTCCATACGATTACATACAAAACGTATGAAAATCAGTTAAAATCGCGATTTTCCTCGATTTTCTCAGGAGTTTCTGATCCGATTTCTTTGTTTCAGGTGTCAAACGGTTCGGGAGACCGAGCCGCGTCCACGAGGTAGGTGTTTGGTGGAAAACAAAAGAAAATTGGGGAAACTCTGAGTCGGAAAATGAGTTTTCCGCGAAAATTAACGGCCGAGCCTAGCAAGCGGGATATCAAACGACGCGGCTAGTGAAGATCTAAAAGGTTATGTAATAATATTATACTACGTCAATATAAAATTTTGAAAAAATTTTGAAAAAACTGATTTTAATTTTAACCAAAAAGAAAATTTGGAAAAATAAGGAAATTTACCAACGGATTTTCGCGTTAGGGGCTTCAAACAGCGCGGACGCGCGAGCCTCGTCTAACTAAACGAAAAAACCGTGCCTACCCAATACAGAAATTTTAAAATCTAGACTTAGTCTAGATTTTTTACAACAAAAATTCGAATTTTCAAAGAAAATAGATTTTTCCGATTAAATCGGAGTATGTCAAAAGACGCAGAATAACCAGCTGATTACAAATAAATAAAAATATTTGACAGCGTCAATATAAAATTTTGAAGTTTCTATTCAAAAACGTCAATTTTTCAATAGTTTAGGTATTTTTGGTAGGTATTTTAAAACCGACCGTCACGCTTAGTATCCGGCTATATGCAGGACGTCGATTTTTATCAAATTACTGAAAATTTTTTAAAAATAGCCACTGAAAAGCAACAGTAATTTTGAAAAAAGTGTTTGAAGTTAACTTTGTCGCGATTCACCAAGTAAACTCGGTTCCATACGATTACATACAAAACGTATGAAAATCAGTTAAAATCGCGATTTTCCTCGATTTTCTCAGGAGTTTCTGATCCGATTTCTTTGTTTCAGGTGTCAAACGGTTCGGGAGACCGAGCCGCGTCCACGAGGTAGGTGTTTGGTGGAAAACAAAAGAAAATTGGGGAAACTCTGAGTCGGAAAATGAGTTTTCCGCGAAAATTAACGGCCGAGCCTAGCAAGCGGGATATCAAACGACGCGGCTAGTGAAGATCTAAAAGGTTATGTAATAATATTATACTACGTCAATATAAAATTTTGAAAAAATTTTGAAAAAACTGATTTTAATTTTAACCAAAAAGAAAATTTGGAAAAATAAGGAAATTTACCAACGGATTTTCGCGTTAGGGGCTTCAAACAGCGCGGACGCGCGAGCCTCGTCTAACTAAACGAAAAACCGTGCCTACCCAATACAGAAATTTTAAAATCTAGACTTAGTCTAGATTTTTTACAACAAAAATTCGAATTTTCAAAGAAAATAGATTTTTCCGATTAAATCGGAGTATGTCAAAAGACGCAGAATAACCAGCTGATTACAAATAAATAAAAATATTTGACAGCGTCAATATAAAATTTTGAAGTTTCTATTCAAAAACGTCAATTTTCAATAGTTTAGGTATTTTTGGTAGGTATTTTAAAACCGACCGTCACGCTTAGTATCCGGCTATATGCAGGACGTCGATTTTTATCAAATTACTGAAAATTTTTTAAAAATAGCCACTGAAAAGCAACAGTAATTTTGAAAAAAGTGTTTGAAGTTAACTTTGTCGCGATTCACCAAGTAAACTCGGTTCCATACGATTACATACAAAACGTATGAAAATCAGTTAAAATCGCGATTTTCCTCGATTTTCTCAGGAGTTTCTGATCCGATTTCTTTGTTTCAGGTGTCAAACGGTTCGGGAGACCGAGCCGCGTCCACGAGGTAGGTGTTTGGTGGAAAACAAAAGAAAATTGGGGAAACTCTGAGTCGGAAAATGAGTTTTCCGCGAAAATTAACGGCCGAGCCTAGCAAGCGGGATATCAAACGACGCGGCTAGTGAAGATCTAAAAGGTTATGTAATAATATTATACTACGTCAATATAAAATTTTGAAAAATTTTGAAAAAACTGATTTTATTTTAACCAAAAAGAAAATTTGGAAAAATAAGGAAATTTACCAACGGATTTTCGCGTTAGGGGCTTCAAAACAGCGCGGACGCGCGAGCCTCGTCTAACTAAACGAAAAACCGTGCCTACCCAATACAGAAATTTTAAAATCTAGACTTAGTCTAGATTTTTTTACAACAAAAATTCGAATTTTCAAAGAAAATAGATTTTTCCGATTAAATCGAGTATGTCAAAAGACGCAGAATAACCAGCTGATTACAAATAAATAAAAATATTTGACAGCGTCAATATAAAATTTTGAAGTTTCTATTCAAAAACGTCAATTTTTCAATAGTTTAGGTATTTTTGGTAGGTATTTTAAAACCGACCGTCACGCTTAGTATCCGGCTATATGCAGGACGTCGATTTTTATCAAATTACTGAAAATTTTTTAAAAATAGCCACTGAAAAGCAACAGTAATTTTGAAAAAAGTGTTTGAAGTTAACTTTGTCGCGATTCACCAAGTAAACTCGGTTCCATACGATTACATACAAAACGTATGAAAATCAGTTAAAATCGCGATTTTCCTCGATTTTCTCAGGAGTTTCTGATCCGATTTCTTTGTTTCAGGTGTCAAACGGTTCGGGAGACCGAGCCGCGTCCACGAGGTAGGTGTTTGGTGGAAAACAAAAGAAAATTGGGGAAACTCTGAGTCGGAAAATGAGTTTTCCGCGAAAATTAACGGCCGAGCCTAGCAAGCGGGATATCAAACGACGCGGCTAGTGAAGATCTAAAAGGTTATGTAATAATATTATACTACGTCAATATAAAATTTTGAAAAAATTTTGAAAAAACTGATTTTAATTTTAACCAAAAAGAAAATTTGGAAAATAAGGAAATTTACCAACGGATTTTCGCGTTAGGGGCTTCAAACAGCGCGGACGCGCGAGCCTCGTCTAACTAAACGAAAAACCGTGCCTACCCAATACAGAAATTTTAAAATCTAGACTTAGTCTAGATTTTTTACAACAAAAATTCGAATTTTCAAAGAAAATAGATTTTTCCGATTAAATCGGAGTATGTCAAAAGACGCAGAATAACCAGCTGATTACAAATAAATAAAAATATTTGACAGCGTCAATATAAAATTTGAAGTTTCTATTCAAAAACGTCAATTTTTCAATAGTTTAGGTATTTTTGGTAGGTATTTTAAAACCGACCGTCACGCTTAGTATCCGGCTATATGCAGGACGTCGATTTTTATCAAATTACTGAAAATTTTTTAAAAATAGCCACTGAAAAGCAACAGTAATTTTGAAAAAAGTGTTTGAAGTTAACTTTGTCGCGATTCACCAAGTAAACTCGGTTCCATACGATTACATACAAAACGTATGAAAATCAGTTAAAATCGCGATTTTCCTCGATTTTCTCAGGAGTTTCTGATCCGATTTCTTTGTTTCAGGTGTCAAACGGTTCGGGAGACCGAGCCGCGTCCACGAGGTAGGTGTTTGGTGGAAAACAAAAGAAAATTGGGGAAACTCTGAGTCGGAAAATGAGTTTTCCGCGAAAATTAACGGCCGAGCCTAGCAAGCGGGATATCAAACGACGCGGCTAGTGAAGATCTAAAAGGTTATGTAATAATATTATACTACGTCAATATAAAATTTTGAAAAAATTTTGAAAAAACTGATTTTAATTTTAACCAAAAAGAAAATTTGGAAAAATAAGGAAATTTACCAACGGATTTTCGCGTTAGGGGCTTCAAACAGCGCGGACGCGCGAGCCTCGTCTAACTAAACGAAAAACCGTGCCTACCCAATACAGAAATTTTAAAATCTAGACTTAGTCTAGATTTTTTACAACAAAAATTCGAATTTTCAAAGAAAATAGATTTTTCCGATTAAATCGGAGTATGTCAAAAAGACGCAGAATAACCAGCTGATTACAAATAAATAAAAATATTTGACAGCGTCAATATAAAATTTTGAAGTTTCTATTCAAAAACGTCAATTTTTCAATAGTTTAGGTATTTTTGGTAGGTATTTTAAAACCGACCGTCACGCTTAGTATCCGGCTATATGCAGGACGTCGATTTTTATCAAATTACTGAAAATTTTTTAAAAATAGCCACTGAAAAGCAACAGTAATTTTGAAAAAAGTGTTTGAAGTTAACTTTGTCGCGATTCACCAAGTAAACTCGGTTCCATACGATTACATACAAAACGTATGAAAATCAGTTAAAATCGCGATTTTCCTCGATTTTCTCAGGAGTTTCTGATCCGATTTCTTTGTTTCAGGTGTCAAACGGTTCGGGAGACCGAGCCGCGTCCACGAGGTAGGTGTTTGGTGGAAAACAAAAGAAAATTGGGGAAACTCTGAGTCGGAAAATGAGTTTTCCGCGAAAATTAACGGCCGAGCCTAGCAAGCGGGATATCAAACGACGCGGCTAGTGAAGATCTAAAAGGTTATGTAATAATATTATACTACGTCAATATAAAATTTTGAAAAAATTTTGAAAAAACTGATTTTAATTTTAACCAAAAAGAAAATTTGGAAAAATAAGGAAATTTACCAACGGATTTTCGCGTTAGGGGCTTCAAACAGCGCGGACGCGCGAGCCTCGTCTAACTAAACGAAAAACCGTGCCTACCCAATACAGAAATTTTAAAATCTAGACTTAGTCTAGATTTTTTACAACAAAAATTCGAATTTTCAAAGAAAATAGATTTTTCCGATTAAATCGGAGTATGTCAAAAGACGCAGAATAACCAGCTGATTACAAATAAATAAAAATATTTGACAGCGTCAATATAAAATTTTGAAGTTTCTATTCAAAAACGTCAATTTTTCAATAGTTTAGGTATTTTTGGTAGGTATTTTAAAACCGACCGTCACGCTTAGTATCCGGCTATATGCAGGACGTCGATTTTTATCAAATTACTGAAAATTTTTAAAAATAGCCACTGAAAAGCAACAGTAATTTTGAAAAAAGTGTTTGAAGTTAACTTTGTCGCGATTCACCAAGTAAACTCGGTTCCATACGATTACATACAAAACGTATGAAAATCAGTTAAAATCGCGATTTTCCTCGATTTTCTCAGGAGTTTCTGATCCGATTTCTTTGTTTCAGGTGTCAAACGGTTCGGGAGACCGAGCCGCGTCCACGAGGTAGGTGTTTGGTGGAAAACAAAAGAAAATTGGGGAAACTCTGAGTCGGAAAATGAGTTTTCCGCGAAAATTAACGGCCGAGCCTAGCAAGCGGGATATCAAACGACGCGGCTAGTGAAGATCTAAAAGGTTATGTAATAATATTATACTACGTCAATATAAAATTTTGAAAAAATTTTGAAAAAACTGATTTTAATTTTAACCAAAAAGAAAATTTGGAAAAATAAGGAAATTTACCAACGGATTTTCGCGTTAGGGGCTTCAAACAGCGCGGACGCGCGAGCCTCGTCTAACTAAACGAAAAACCGTGCCTACCCAATACAGAAATTTTAAAATCTAGACTTAGTCTAGATTTTTTACAACAAAAATTCGAATTTTCAAAGAAAATAGATTTTTCCGATTAAATCGGAGTATGTCAAAAGACGCAGAATAACCAGCTGATTACAAATAAATAAAAATATTTGACAGCGTCAATATAAAATTTTGAAGTTTCTATTCAAAAACGTCAATTTTTCAATAGTTTAGGTATTTTTGGTAGGTATTTTAAAACCGACCGTCACGCTTAGTATCCGGCTATATGCAGGACGTCGATTTTTATCAAATTACTGAAAATTTTTTAAAAATAGCCACTGAAAAGCAACAGTAATTTTGAAAAAAGTGTTTGAAGTTAACTTTGTCGCGATTCACCAAGTAAACTCGGTTCCATACGATTACATACAAAACGTATGAAAATCAGTTAAAATCGCGATTTTCCTCGATTTTCTCAGGAGTTTCTGATCCGATTTCTTTGTTTCAGGTGTCAAACGGTTCGGGAGACCGAGCCGCGTCCACGAGGTAGGTGTTTGGTGGAAAACAAAAGAAAATTGGGGAAACTCTGAGTCGGAAAATGAGTTTTCCGCGAAAATTAACGGCCGAGCCTAGCAAGCGGGATATCAAACGACGCGGCTAGTGAAGATCTAAAAGGTTATGTAATAATATTATACTACGTCAATATAAAATTTTGAAAAAATTTTGAAAAAACTGATTTTAATTTTAACCAAAAAGAAAATTTGGAAAAATAAGGAAATTTACCAACGGATTTTCGCGTTAGGGGCTTCAAACAGCGCGGACGCGCGAGCCTCGTCTAACTAAACGAAAAACCGTGCCTACCCAATACAGAAATTTTAAAATCTAGACTTAGTCTAGATTTTTTACAACAAAAATTCGAATTTTCAAAGAAAATAGATTTTTCCGATTAAATCGGAGTATGTCAAAAGACGCAGAATAACCAGCTGATTACAAATAAATAAAAATATTTGACAGCGTCAATATAAAATTTTGAAGTTTCTATTCAAAAACGTCAATTTTTCAATAGTTTAGGTATTTTTGGTAGGTATTTTAAAACCGACCGTCACGCTTAGTATCCGGCTATATGCAGGACGTCGATTTTTATCAAATTACTGAAAATTTTTTAAAAATAGCCACTGAAAAGCAACAGTAATTTTGAAAAAAGTGTTTGAAGTTAACTTTGTCGCGATTCACCAAGTAAACTCGGTTCCATACGATTACATACAAAACGTATGAAAATCAGTTAAAATCGCGATTTTCCTCGATTTTCTCAGGAGTTTCTGATCCGATTTCTTTGTTTCAGGTGTCAAACGGTTCGGGAGACCGAGCCGCGTCCACGAGGTAGGTGTTTGGTGGAAAACAAAAGAAAATTGGGGAAACTCTGAGTCGGAAAATGAGTTTTCCGCGAAAATTAACGGCCGAGCCTAGCAAGCGGGATATCAAACGACGCGGCTAGTGAAGATCTAAAAGGTTATGTAATAATATTATACTACGTCAATATAAAATTTTGAAAAAATTTTGAAAAAACTGATTTTAATTTTAACCAAAAAGAAAATTTGGAAAAATAAGGAAATTTACCAACGGATTTTCGCGTTAGGGGCTTCAAACAGCGCGGACGCGCGAGCCTCGTCTAACTAAACGAAAAACCGTGCCTACCCAATACAGAAATTTTAAAATCTAGACTTAGTCTAGATTTTTTACAACAAAAATTCGAATTTTCAAAGAAAATAGATTTTTCCGATTAAATCGGAGTATGTCAAAAGACGCAGAATAACCAGCTGATTACAAATAAATAAAAATATTTGACAGCGTCAATATAAAATTTTGAAGTTTCTATTCAAAAACGTCAATTTTTCAATAGTTTAGGTATTTTTGGTAGGTATTTTAAAACCGACCGTCACGCTTAGTATCCGGCTATATGCAGGACGTCGATTTTTATCAAATTACTGAAAATTTTTTAAAAATAGCCACTGAAAAGCAACAGTAATTTTGAAAAAAGTGTTTGAAGTTAACTTTGTCGCGATTCACCAAGTAAACTCGGTTCCATACGATTACATACAAAACGTATGAAAATCAGTTAAAATCGCGATTTTCCTCGATTTTCTCAGGAGTTTCTGATCCGATTTCTTTGTTTCAGGTGTCAAACGGTTCGGGAGACCGAGCCGCGTCCACGAGGTAGGTGTTTGGTGGAAAACAAAAGAAAATTGGGGAAACTCTGAGTCGGAAAATGAGTTTTCCGCGAAAATTAACGGCCGAGCCTAGCAAGCGGGATATCAAACGACGCGGCTAGTGAAGATCTAAAAGGTTATGTAATAATATTATACTACGTCAATATAAAATTTTGAAAAAATTTTGAAAAAACTGATTTTAATTTTAACCAAAAAGAAAATTTGGAAAAATAAGGAAATTTACCAACGGATTTTCGCGTTAGGGGCTTCAAACAGCGCGGACGCGCGAGCCTCGTCTAACTAAACGAAAAACCGTGCCTACCCAATACAGAAATTTTAAAATCTAGACTTAGTCTAGATTTTTTACAACAAAAATTCGAATTTTCAAAGAAAATAGATTTTTCCGATTAAATCGGAGTATGTCAAAAGACGCAGAATAACCAGCTGATTACAAATAAATAAAAATATTTGACAGCGTCAATATAAAATTTTGAAGTTTCTATTCAAAAACGTCAATTTTTCAATAGTTTAGGTATTTTTGGTAGGTATTTTAAAACCGACCGTCACGCTTAGTATCCGGCTATATGCAGGACGTCGATTTTTATCAAATTACTGAAAATTTTTTAAAAATAGCCACTGAAAAGCAACAGTAATTTTGAAAAAAGTGTTTGAAGTTAACTTTGTCGCGATTCACCAAGTAAACTCGGTTCCATACGATTACATACAAAACGTATGAAAATCAGTTAAAATCGCGATTTTCCTCGATTTTCTCAGGAGTTTCTGATCCGATTTCTTTGTTTCAGGTGTCAAACGGTTCGGGAGACCGAGCCGCGTCCACGAGGTAGGTGTTTGGTGGAAAACAAAAGAAAATTGGGGAAACTCTGAGTCGGAAAATGAGTTTTCCGCGAAAATTAACGGCCGAGCCTAGCAAGCGGGATATCAAACGACGCGGCTAGTGAAGATCTAAAAGGTTATGTAATAATATTATACTACGTCAATATAAAATTTTGAAAAAATTTTGAAAAAACTGATTTTAATTTTAACCAAAAAGAAAATTTGGAAAAATAAGGAAATTTACCAACGGATTTTCGCGTTAGGGGCTTCAAACAGCGCGGACGCGCGAGCCTCGTCTAACTAAACGAAAAACCGTGCCTACCCAATACAGAAATTTTAAAATCTAGACTTAGTCTAGATTTTTTACAACAAAAATTCGAATTTTCAAAGAAAATAGATTTTTCCGATTAAATCGGAGTATGTCAAAAGACGCAGAATAACCAGCTGATTACAAATAAATAAAAATATTTGACAGCGTCAATATAAAATTTTGAAGTTTCTATTCAAAAACGTCAATTTTTCAATAGTTTAGGTATTTTTGGTAGGTATTTTAAAACCGACCGTCACGCTTAGTATCCGGCTATATGCAGGACGTCGATTTTTATCAAATTACTGAAAATTTTTTAAAAATAGCCACTGAAAAGCAACAGTAATTTTGAAAAAAGTGTTTGAAGTTAACTTTGTCGCGATTCACCAAGTAAACTCGGTTCCATACGATTACATACAAAACGTATGAAAATCAGTTAAAATCGCGATTTTCCTCGATTTTCTCAGGAGTTTCTGATCCGATTTCTTTGTTTCAGGTGTCAAACGGTTCGGGAGACCGAGCCGCGTCCACGAGGTAGGTGTTTGGTGGAAAACAAAAGAAAATTGGGGAAACTCTGAGTCGGAAAATGAGTTTTCCGCGAAAATTAACGGCCGAGCCTAGCAAGCGGGATATCAAACGACGCGGCTAGTGAAGATCTAAAAGGTTATGTAATAATATTATACTACGTCAATATAAAATTTTGAAAAAATTTTGAAAAAACTGATTTTAATTTTAACCAAAAAGAAAATTTGGAAAAATAAGGAAATTTACCAACGGATTTTCGCGTTAGGGGCTTCAAACAGCGCGGACGCGCGAGCCTCGTCTAACTAAACGAAAAACCGTGCCTACCCAATACAGAAATTTTAAAATCTAGACTTAGTCTAGATTTTTTACAACAAAAATTCGAATTTTCAAAGAAAATAGATTTTTCCGATTAAATCGGAGTATGTCAAAAGACGCAGAATAACCAGCTGATTACAAATAAATAAAAATATTTGACAGCGTCAATATAAAATTTTGAAGTTTCTATTCAAAAACGTCAATTTTTCAATAGTTTAGGTATTTTTGGTAGGTATTTTAAAACCGACCGTCACGCTTAGTATCCGGCTATATGCAGGACGTCGATTTTTATCAAATTACTGAAAATTTTTTAAAAATAGCCACTGAAAAGCAACAGTAATTTTGAAAAAAGTGTTTGAAGTTAACTTTGTCGCGATTCACCAAGTAAACTCGGTTCCATACGATTACATACAAAACGTATGAAAATCAGTTAAAATCGCGATTTTCCTCGATTTTCTCAGGAGTTTCTGATCCGATTTCTTTGTTTCAGGTGTCAAACGGTTCGGGAGACCGAGCCGCGTCCACGAGGTAGGTGTTTGGTGGAAAACAAAAGAAAATTGGGGAAACTCTGAGTCGGAAAATGAGTTTTCCGCGAAAATTAACGGCCGAGCCTAGCAAGCGGGATATCAAACGACGCGGCTAGTGAAGATCTAAAAGGTTATGTAATAATATTATACTACGTCAATATAAAATTTTGAAAAAATTTTGAAAAAACTGATTTTAATTTTAACCAAAAAGAAAATTTGGAAAAATAAGGAAATTTACCAACGGATTTTCGCGTTAGGGGCTTCAAACAGCGCGGACGCGCGAGCCTCGTCTAACTAAACGAAAAACCGTGCCTACCCAATACAGAAATTTTAAAATCTAGACTTAGTCTAGATTTTTTACAACAAAAATTCGAATTTTCAAAGAAAATAGATTTTTCCGATTAAATCGGAGTATGTCAAAAGACGCAGAATAACCAGCTGATTACAAATAAATAAAAATATTTGACAGCGTCAATATAAAATTTTGAAGTTTCTATTCAAAAACGTCAATTTTTCAATAGTTTAGGTATTTTTGGTAGGTATTTTAAAACCGACCGTCACGCTTAGTATCCGGCTATATGCAGGACGTCGATTTTTATCAAATTACTGAAAATTTTTTAAAAATAGCCACTGAAAAGCAACAGTAATTTTGAAAAAAGTGTTTGAAGTTAACTTTGTCGCGATTCACCAAGTAAACTCGGTTCCATACGATTACATACAAAACGTATGAAAATCAGTTAAAATCGCGATTTTCCTCGATTTTCTCAGGAGTTTCTGATCCGATTTCTTTGTTTCAGGTGTCAAACGGTTCGGGAGACCGAGCCGCGTCCACGAGGTAGGTGTTTGGTGGAAAACAAAAGAAAATTGGGGAAACTCTGAGTCGGAAAATGAGTTTTCCGCGAAAATTAACGGCCGAGCCTAGCAAGCGGGATATCAAACGACGCGGCTAGTGAAGATCTAAAAGGTTATGTAATAATATTATACTACGTCAATATAAAATTTTGAAAAAATTTTGAAAAAACTGATTTTAATTTTAACCAAAAAGAAAATTTGGAAAAATAAGGAAATTTACCAACGGATTTTCGCGTTAGGGGCTTCAAACAGCGCGGACGCGCGAGCCTCGTCTAACTAAACGAAAAACCGTGCCTACCCAATACAGAAATTTTAAAATCTAGACTTAGTCTAGATTTTTTACAACAAAAATTCGAATTTTCAAAGAAAATAGATTTTTCCGATTAAATCGGAGTATGTCAAAAGACGCAGAATAACCAGCTGATTACAAATAAATAAAAATATTTGACAGCGTCAATATAAAATTTTGAAGTTTCTATTCAAAAACGTCAATTTTTCAATAGTTTAGGTATTTTTGGTAGGTATTTTAAAACCGACCGTCACGCTTAGTATCCGGCTATATGCAGGACGTCGATTTTTATCAAATTACTGAAAATTTTTTAAAAATAGCCACTGAAAAGCAACAGTAATTTTGAAAAAAGTGTTTGAAGTTAACTTTGTCGCGATTCACCAAGTAAACTCGGTTCCATACGATTACATACAAAACGTATGAAAATCAGTTAAAATCGCGATTTTCCTCGATTTTCTCAGGAGTTTCTGATCCGATTTCTTTGTTTCAGGTGTCAAACGGTTCGGGAGACCGAGCCGCGTCCACGAGGTAGGTGTTTGGTGGAAAACAAAAGAAAATTGGGGAAACTCTGAGTCGGAAAATGAGTTTTCCGCGAAAATTAACGGCCGAGCCTAGCAAGCGGGATATCAAACGACGCGGCTAGTGAAGATCTAAAAGGTTATGTAATAATATTATACTACGTCAATATAAAATTTTGAAAAAATTTTGAAAAAACTGATTTTAATTTTAACCAAAAAGAAAATTTGGAAAAATAAGGAAATTTACCAACGGATTTTCGCGTTAGGGGCTTCAAACAGCGCGGACGCGCGAGCCTCGTCTAACTAAACGAAAAACCGTGCCTACCCAATACAGAAATTTTAAAATCTAGACTTAGTCTAGATTTTTTACAACAAAAATTCGAATTTTCAAAGAAAATAGATTTTTCCGATTAAATCGGAGTATGTCAAAAGACGCAGAATAACCAGCTGATTACAAATAAATAAAAATATTTGACAGCGTCAATATAAAATTTTGAAGTTTCTATTCAAAAACGTCAATTTTTCAATAGTTTAGGTATTTTTGGTAGGTATTTTAAAACCGACCGTCACGCTTAGTATCCGGCTATATGCAGGACGTCGATTTTTATCAAATTACTGAAAATTTTTTAAAAATAGCCACTGAAAAGCAACAGTAATTTTGAAAAAAGTGTTTGAAGTTAACTTTGTCGCGATTCACCAAGTAAACTCGGTTCCATACGATTACATACAAAACGTATGAAAATCAGTTAAAATCGCGATTTTCCTCGATTTTCTCAGGAGTTTCTGATCCGATTTCTTTGTTTCAGGTGTCAAACGGTTCGGGAGACCGAGCCGCGTCCACGAGGTAGGTGTTTGGTGGAAAACAAAAGAAAATTGGGGAAACTCTGAGTCGGAAAATGAGTTTTCCGCGAAAATTAACGGCCGAGCCTAGCAAGCGGGATATCAAACGACGCGGCTAGTGAAGATCTAAAAGGTTATGTAATAATATTATACTACGTCAATATAAAATTTTGAAAAAATTTTGAAAAAACTGATTTTAATTTTAACCAAAAAGAAAATTTGGAAAAATAAGGAAATTTACCAACGGATTTTCGCGTTAGGGGCTTCAAACAGCGCGGACGCGCGAGCCTCGTCTAACTAAACGAAAAACCGTGCCTACCCAATACAGAAATTTTAAAATCTAGACTTAGTCTAGATTTTTTACAACAAAAATTCGAATTTTCAAAGAAAATAGATTTTTCCGATTAAATCGGAGTATGTCAAAAGACGCAGAATAACCAGCTGATTACAAATAAATAAAAATATTTGACAGCGTCAATATAAAATTTTGAAGTTTCTATTCAAAAACGTCAATTTTTCAATAGTTTAGGTATTTTTGGTAGGTATTTTAAAACCGACCGTCACGCTTAGTATCCGGCTATATGCAGGACGTCGATTTTTATCAAATTACTGAAAATTTTTTAAAAATAGCCACTGAAAAGCAACAGTAATTTTGAAAAAAGTGTTTGAAGTTAACTTTGTCGCGATTCACCAAGTAAACTCGGTTCCATACGATTACATACAAAACGTATGAAAATCAGTTAAAATCGCGATTTTCCTCGATTTTCTCAGGAGTTTCTGATCCGATTTCTTTGTTTCAGGTGTCAAACGGTTCGGGAGACCGAGCCGCGTCCACGAGGTAGGTGTTTGGTGGAAAACAAAAGAAAATTGGGGAAACTCTGAGTCGGAAAATGAGTTTTCCGCGAAAATTAACGGCCGAGCCTAGCAAGCGGGATATCAAACGACGCGGCTAGTGAAGATCTAAAAGGTTATGTAATAATATTATACTACGTCAATATAAAATTTTGAAAAAATTTTGAAAAAACTGATTTTAATTTTAACCAAAAAGAAAATTTGGAAAAATAAGGAAATTTACCAACGGATTTTCGCGTTAGGGGCTTCAAACAGCGCGGACGCGCGAGCCTCGTCTAACTAAACGAAAAACCGTGCCTACCCAATACAGAAATTTTAAAATCTAGACTTAGTCTAGATTTTTTACAACAAAAATTCGAATTTTCAAAGAAAATAGATTTTTCCGATTAAATCGGAGTATGTCAAAAGACGCAGAATAACCAGCTGATTACAAATAAATAAAAATATTTGACAGCGTCAATATAAAATTTTGAAGTTTCTATTCAAAAACGTCAATTTTTCAATAGTTTAGGTATTTTTGGTAGGTATTTTAAAACCGACCGTCACGCTTAGTATCCGGCTATATGCAGGACGTCGATTTTTATCAAATTACTGAAAATTTTTTAAAAATAGCCACTGAAAAGCAACAGTAATTTTGAAAAAAGTGTTTGAAGTTAACTTTGTCGCGATTCACCAAGTAAACTCGGTTCCATACGATTACATACAAAACGTATGAAAATCAGTTAAAATCGCGATTTTCCTCGATTTTCTCAGGAGTTTCTGATCCGATTTCTTTGTTTCAGGTGTCAAACGGTTCGGGAGACCGAGCCGCGTCCACGAGGTAGGTGTTTGGTGGAAAACAAAAGAAAATTGGGGAAACTCTGAGTCGGAAAATGAGTTTTCCGCGAAAATTAACGGCCGAGCCTAGCAAGCGGGATATCAAACGACGCGGCTAGTGAAGATCTAAAAGGTTATGTAATAATATTATACTACGTCAATATAAAATTTTGAAAAAATTTTGAAAAAACTGATTTTAATTTTAACCAAAAAGAAAATTTGGAAAAATAAGGAAATTTACCAACGGATTTTCGCGTTAGGGGCTTCAAACAGCGCGGACGCGCGAGCCTCGTCTAACTAAACGAAAAACCGTGCCTACCCAATACAGAAATTTTAAAATCTAGACTTAGTCTAGATTTTTTACAACAAAAATTCGAATTTTCAAAGAAAATAGATTTTTCCGATTAAATCGGAGTATGTCAAAAGACGCAGAATAACCAGCTGATTACAAATAAATAAAAATATTTGACAGCGTCAATATAAAATTTTGAAGTTTCTATTCAAAAACGTCAATTTTTCAATAGTTTAGGTATTTTTGGTAGGTATTTTAAAACCGACCGTCACGCTTAGTATCCGGCTATATGCAGGACGTCGATTTTTATCAAATTACTGAAAATTTTTTAAAAATAGCCACTGAAAAGCAACAGTAATTTTGAAAAAAGTGTTTGAAGTTAACTTTGTCGCGATTCACCAAGTAAACTCGGTTCCATACGATTACATACAAAACGTATGAAAATCAGTTAAAATCGCGATTTTCCTCGATTTTCTCAGGAGTTTCTGATCCGATTTCTTTGTTTCAGGTGTCAAACGGTTCGGGAGACCGAGCCGCGTCCACGAGGTAGGTGTTTGGTGGAAAACAAAAGAAAATTGGGGAAACTCTGAGTCGGAAAATGAGTTTTCCGCGAAAATTAACGGCCGAGCCTAGCAAGCGGGATATCAAACGACGCGGCTAGTGAAGATCTAAAAGGTTATGTAATAATATTATACTACGTCAATATAAAATTTTGAAAAAATTTTGAAAAAACTGATTTTAATTTTAACCAAAAAGAAAATTTGGAAAAATAAGGAAATTTACCAACGGATTTTCGCGTTAGGGGCTTCAAACAGCGCGGACGCGCGAGCCTCGTCTAACTAAACGAAAAACCGTGCCTACCCAATACAGAAATTTTAAAATCTAGACTTAGTCTAGATTTTTTACAACAAAAATTCGAATTTTCAAAGAAAATAGATTTTTCCGATTAAATCGGAGTATGTCAAAAGACGCAGAATAACCAGCTGATTACAAATAAATAAAAATATTTGACAGCGTCAATATAAAATTTTGAAGTTTCTATTCAAAAACGTCAATTTTTCAATAGTTTAGGTATTTTTGGTAGGTATTTTAAAACCGACCGTCACGCTTAGTATCCGGCTATATGCAGGACGTCGATTTTTATCAAATTACTGAAAATTTTTTAAAAATAGCCACTGAAAAGCAACAGTAATTTTGAAAAAAGTGTTTGAAGTTAACTTTGTCGCGATTCACCAAGTAAACTCGGTTCCATACGATTACATACAAAACGTATGAAAATCAGTTAAAATCGCGATTTTCCTCGATTTTCTCAGGAGTTTCTGATCCGATTTCTTTGTTTCAGGTGTCAAACGGTTCGGGAGACCGAGCCGCGTCCACGAGGTAGGTGTTTGGTGGAAAACAAAAGAAAATTGGGGAAACTCTGAGTCGGAAAATGAGTTTTCCGCGAAAATTAACGGCCGAGCCTAGCAAGCGGGATATCAAACGACGCGGCTAGTGAAGATCTAAAAGGTTATGTAATAATATTATACTACGTCAATATAAAATTTTGAAAAAATTTTGAAAAAACTGATTTTAATTTTAACCAAAAAGAAAATTTGGAAAAATAAGGAAATTTACCAACGGATTTTCGCGTTAGGGGCTTCAAACAGCGCGGACGCGCGAGCCTCGTCTAACTAAACGAAAAACCGTGCCTACCCAATACAGAAATTTTAAAATCTAGACTTAGTCTAGATTTTTTACAACAAAAATTCGAATTTTCAAAGAAAATAGATTTTTCCGATTAAATCGGAGTATGTCAAAAGACGCAGAATAACCAGCTGATTACAAATAAATAAAAATATTTGACAGCGTCAATATAAAATTTTGAAGTTTCTATTCAAAAACGTCAATTTTTCAATAGTTTAGGTATTTTTGGTAGGTATTTTAAAACCGACCGTCACGCTTAGTATCCGGCTATATGCAGGACGTCGATTTTTATCAAATTACTGAAAATTTTTTAAAAATAGCCACTGAAAAGCAACAGTAATTTTGAAAAAAGTGTTTGAAGTTAACTTTGTCGCGATTCACCAAGTAAACTTTTTTTTTTTTTTTTTTTGTTTGCGCGGTGAAATGCGTTTACGCACCGTACCCCCCCACCTGGGTGGCGGGGGGGCGTGTGTGGGACTCCCGCCTGGGCAACTGACACGTCGCCCAGGGGACTACCCACTAAAACACCGCGGCGCTCCGTCTTCGCCTTTGTGGTGAAGCCGTGGGGCCCGGACCGTCGGCCCTACGCCACGACTTCACCGGCGATGGGCCCGTCTACTGCACGACGGGCCCATTTTGACCCCCCCCGCGGTGAAGGGGGGCCTGTGGGAACGACCGGGAGCGCCCGATTGTTCCCACCCGTCGACGGTGGTGGACCGTGCAATGCGGGCAGGTGGATTCCCACGTCCCCCGCCCACTGGCCACCACCAGGCTGGACTTGGGCGCGATCGCGCCTCGTCCGGCCCCTTCGACGTCTGCGGTGCGGGGGCGCGAGAGGATCGTTCTCACGCACCCGCTCCGCAGCCTCCTTCTGCGACATTACGTCCTCGCAGAAAGAGGCCACCGCGACCCAGACCGCCTCGGAGCCCAGCATGGCGTACACCAAGCCGGGCAGCGAGAGGTCCGGGCCAGCGGACGCCTGGAGGCGACGACGGGGCACATCCCAGGCCGGACATTCGGCCAGGGTGTGCCACGCTGTGTCGTCCGGCGCGCCACAATGGTGGCACGCCGTGGATTCCCCCCTTTGGATCCGGCACAGGAAATGCCCGAAGCTGCCATGCCCGGACAAGACCTGCACCAGACGGTAGGTGAGGAACCCATGCCTCCGGTCGATCCATCCCTCAATGACTGGACCGACGGCGTCCAGGGTCCACCGCCCGTCGTCCGCGTTGGCCATCTCCGCCGACCACCGGCGGAGCATGACCTCGCGGGCCCTTCGCCAGACGGCGACCCTCTCCTCAGGTGCTGCGGGCTCCCCCTGAGCCCGCTTGTCCGCCGTCCAGTGATAGACGGCGGCCAGCACCTCGGCCTCAAAGTACCATGGCGGAGTGCCCGCCATGGCACACGCCGCCCCGTGACCAACCGTGCCGTAAGCCCGCGCCATTCGCTGTGCGATGGCGCGCCGGGGCTTACGCAGCAGGGCACGGTTGGTTTCCGGCAAATCGTGCGCCCACACGGGCGCACCGCACAGCGCCATGCTGCGCAGCACGCCGGCATAAAGGCGCCGGCATGCTGCAGCAGGCCCCCCGATGTTCGGGAGGAGCCAACTGAGGCTCCTCGCCGACTTTAGGAGGCGTTCGCGGAGCAGGCGGAAGTGCTCCGCGAACTTCCACCGGCATGAAATGGTGAGGCCCAGATATTTTATCTGGGCCTGCACCTCCACCCTCCTGCCGGCCACCACGACGTGGGCGTCCGGCGGCGGCTCCCCTCGAGGCCCATGAAAATATATGGCCTCGGTTTTGGGGAGCGCCACTTCCAGCCCCAGCCGCCCGATGCGACGGGCGACCAGGGTTCCCCCCACCGACGCCCGGTCGGCCGCCTCCCCGAAGTTGCGCCCCCGCGCCGTGACGAGGGTGTCATCCGCATAGCAGACGACACCAACGCCATCGGGGAGGGCGCCCCGGAGGAGCCAGTCGTAGCCCACGTTCCACAGGAGTGGTCCTAGGACCGACCCCTGCGGAACGCCCGACTCCACCGGCCGCCGCCTCATGCGGCCGTCCCTGCCGACGAACAGTACCTCCCGGCCTTGGAGGTAGTCCGTCAGCAGGACCCTCAGGTATGGAGGCACTCCGTGATACCGGAGCGCCTCCAATATTGTGGCGTGGGGGATGGAGTTGAAGGCGTTCTTTATGTCGAATGACACCGCCATCACCCCTCCCCCCGCCCTCGCCCCCTCCTGGGTGATGCGCTTCACCTCCAGAAGCGCATCCACCGTGGACCGGCCCGTCCGAAACCCGTACTGGGCCTCGGACAAGTCGGGGCCGGTCCCCCCCAGGTGCTCCTTGAGGCGTGCCGCGATCACGCTCTCAAGGAGCTTGGCCGCATCGTCCAGGAGGACGATCGGCCGATAGCCGGAGGGCGAATCCTCCGGCCGACCCACCTTTCGGAGGAGGCACAGAACCCCCTCCTTCCACACCTTCGGGAACCTCCCCGACGCAAAGCAGCGGTCGAAGAGGTCCCGAAAGCGTCGCTCCATTTGGGCGGTGGCTATTGCCACCACCCGTGCCGGCACGCCGTCTGGCCCCGGCGCCGTCTTCTTGCCCCGGAGGCGAGCCGCCGCCGAGGCAAACTCCGTCTCCGACACCGGGGGAATCCCGGCGTCGGCCGGAGGGCCCATTCGCGGGAGCGGGGCCATCCGGGGAGGGACGAAGTCCGGCGAGCGGTCCGGGAAGAGACCCCGGACCACCTCCTCCAGCAAGGCCGGCTGGAGGGCCTCGACTACGGGGGGGCCGATCGGACGCAGCTGATTGCGCGCCGCCCGATACGGCCTACCCCAGGGGTCGGCATCCAGCCCCGCCAACATCTCCAGCCGCGCCGCTTTTTTGGCCTCCCTGATTGCCGTCTTGAGGACACGCCGGGCCTCGACGTAGGAGGCATAGAGGCGGTCCTCGTTGGCGGCATCACGGTTGGCGCGGCGGCGGGCCCGCTGGAAGGCCCTCCTCGCGGCGCCGCAGTCGTCCCGGAGGCCGGCGAGTTCCGCCGACCACCAGTAAACTGCGCGCCTGGGCGGCGGCCGTCGCGACCGAGGCATGCTGGAGTCGCACACCTCGGTCATTGCCTCCCTCAGTTGGAGGGCGGCCTCGTCGACGTCCGGACTGTCCGACGGAGCGAACCAGTCCTGGACGAAGGCCGCCTCCGTGGCCGCGATGCGGTCCAGCCGCATCAGGGACCACCGCGGGAAGGACCTTCTTCCTTCCCGCTCTCCCCCCACCACCGGTGGACACTGAGTGGAGAACTCTATCCGAATGTACCTATGATCGGATAGATTCTCCCTCAGGTCCACCTCCCACCGGCGCACGAGCGCGGCCAGGGCTGCAGTGCCGAACGAGACGTCCGGCACCGAGCTCCCGTTTTGGCGCACGCACGTGCGCACTGCCCCCCTGTTGAGGAGCACCAGACCCGTCGACGCCGCCCAGGCCGCTAGACAGCGGCCCAGGGGGCTATCGACATGGTCTCCCCAGGCCGTGGACCTGGCGTTTAGGTCGCCCAAGACCACGACCTTGCTCCTCCCCAGTCGTGCAAGCGCCGCCGTGAGAGTCTGGAGATAGTTCTCCAGCTCCACGACCGGACGCTTTGGGGGGAAGTACACGCCCACCAGGGCGATATCCCCCCACGCGGCGGCCACGTATCCATGGCCCCTCTCTATGAACGAGAGGGGCGGGGAGTCCGTGGAAGGCCGCGGCACGATGGCCACCGTACCGTCCGTGTCCCGCAGCCAGGAGGCTGGGAACGAGAACGGCTCGGCGACCACGGCAAGGTCCCCCGACCACTCGGCTAGCACTTGGACCATTAGGTCCTGTGCCGCCTGACAGTGGTTGAGGTTAACCTGCATAATGGTTCGATGTCCGAGACTGGGCATTACTCGGACATCGTTCCATCAACGGTGACCGGGGGAACCTGGGCACCTGAAAGGGCGGGCCGTGCGGTGGCCTGCTCCTTTCCCCTCTTGACGGGAGGGCTACATTTAGCCCCCCCCATTACGTGGCCTGTCGGCCTCCCACCGGCTGCACATACAGCGCAGTAGGGGGTCCCGGTGCAGGTGGCCTGCCGATGGCCGGCCTGGCCACACCGGAAGCACAGGGCCGACCTGTCCACCGGTGAAGGGCAAAACGGCCGGGCGTGTCCGAGCGCGAGGCACCGGTAACAGCGCATTGGCTGCTCCTCCAGCGCCCGGACCACCGCCGAACTAAAGCCGATGAGTAACCGTCCCTTTTTGAGGACGGCCTCAGCGGCGACGGCGGGGCACTGAAGCCGAATGCGGCCCATGCCCCCGCTGCCCTGCCGGATTTCCCCAGCCTTTACGACCCCCAGATCGCATCCCCCGGCCGCCGCCACGGCAGCGGCTACCTCGCCCTTAGTGACGGAGTCGTCTAACTCCGACACTATCAGGGACGAGGTCTTGACAGGCCGCGCCACCTTGGCCACGTCGGCGATGGCCTCCGCCATCTTGGCGGCAAAGGCGTCGGCCTTCTGTTGCCGGTCGGCCCCCGGGAACTCGAAAATTCGAGCCCCCGTTTGGGTCCGTCGGCACGTCACCCTCTCTATACCCATCTCTGAAGGGCGGACCGTCTGTCGGGCTCTAATGAACGCCGACTCATAGGTCTCGCCCTTCGAGACGGCCTCCGGTGAGAGGGTGATGACGACTGCCGCTGTTTTGGAGGCGGCACTCTTTTTCTTCTTCCGGCTCTTTTTGGGAGCCGGAGTAGGGGCCGCCTTTTTGGCAGGCCTCTGCGTTGCGGAGGAAGGAGGCTGAGGCGCCTTCTTCTTCCTTCGGGCCACTGTGGCCCACCCCTCGTTGGCCTCTGTGGCCGAGGGCAGCATTGTGTCCTCCTGAGAGGACACTACCGCCGCCGACTGGGTGCCGGACGGGCCCGCGACCGGGACCGCCGGGACAGGGGCCGGTGCGGCCAGAGCCGCCGCCTTCTTGGCCGCCTTCTTCTTTTGGGACGCCGACGCCGGGATAGAAACCGGCGCCGGGCCCGCCGCCGGGGCCACCACCCCCGAGCGACCCTTGCTCGCCGCCAATGGCGGCCGGACCACCTTCGCCGGCAAGAGGCGGTCCTCGACGCCGGCCAGGCAGGAGCGCACGAAGGCACGCTCCTCCTGCATGACCCCTCTAATCGCTTCCAGCATCTCCGGGGACAAGGTACCTCCGGTGCTGGGAGCAGGGGCTACCGGCCCCTTGCGGCGGAGCCCTTCCAGCTCCTTTCGGAGCGCCGCGATTTCGAGGCTCTGGCTTTCCACCATAGCCTCTAGTCGCTTAGCCTCCCCTGAGGCCACCCGACTCATCGCCTCCGCGACGATCTCGCCGAGCGACGCCGCCGAGGCCCTGAGAGCCGCCTGAGCCGGCTTTGTGAGCTTGGAGGAGTTGGCGGTCACCAAGATGGCTTCCACCTCCTCCTCCGCCTGCTTCTTAAGGAGGCTCGCCAGCCTTCCCATGTCTTTCTTGGCGGCGGGAGTATTCCTCGCCGCCAAGTACCTCGCGCGCGATGCCTCGCTCGGCGCGGCCTCCTCGCTTTCCGACGGGGGCTCCGCCCTCGGCGCACCCCGCGGAGTACGGCCTCTGCCGCGGACACTACGACCGCGTTTGGCCTTGACGGCCTTGACGGACGATGTCCCAGAGGACCCCTCTGACGCACGCGTGCGCGACCTAAGCCGCTTTCGCGTCCATTTGTCCGACGCATCGCTCGCCACCGATGCGTCGGACAGACACCCGTCCGACATGTCACTCGGCCTGACGAACAGGTCCGAGGACGGTCGTGCGACTGGTGGCGTCTCCACCTCTCGCACCTGCACCACTGCAGGTTGGTCCTGAGAAGGACCTTTTGGGTGGCCCTGAGAAGGGCCTTTTGGGGGACTCCCGGGGGTTACGGGATCCGCACGCTTAGACAAATCCATTTAAAGAATTTGAAGTCTCTTCCGCACAGTATGGTTTCTGAGATTTGGTCACCTACACTACTGGCCACTGCGTTACCGCGCACCAAGTAGGAGGGTCCAGGACAGACGACGGGGACGTACTCGAGAAACACTGTGGGGCCTGCCCCATTCACCAAGTAAACTCGGTTCCATACGATTACATACAAAACGTATGAAAATCAGTTAAAATCGCGATTTTCCTCGATTTTCTCAGGAGTTTCTGATCCGATTTCTTTGTTTCAGGTGTCAAACGGTTCGGGAGACCGAGCCGCGTCCACGAGGTAGGTGTTTGGTGGAAAACAAAAGAAAATTGGGGAAACTCTGAGTCGGAAAATGAGTTTTCCGCGAAAATTAACGGCCGAGCCTAGCAAGCGGGATATCAAACGACGCGGCTAGTGAAGATCTAAAAGGTTATGTAATAATATTATACTACGTCAATATAAAATTTTGAAAAAATTTTGAAAAAACTGATTTTAATTTTAACCAAAAAGAAAATTTGGAAAAATAAGGAAATTTACCAACGGATTTTCGCGTTAGGGGCTTCAAACAGCGCGGACGCGCGAGCCTCGTCTAACTAAACGAAAAACCGTGCCTACCCAATACAGAAATTTTAAAATCTAGACTTAGTCTAGATTTTTTACAACAAAAATTCGAATTTTCAAAGAAAATAGATTTTTCCGATTAAATCGGAGTATGTCAAAAGACGCAGAATAACCAGCTGATTACAAATAAATAAAAATATTTGACAGCGTCAATATAAAATTTTGAAGTTTCTATTCAAAAACGTCAATTTTTCAATAGTTTAGGTATTTTTGGTAGGTATTTTAAAACCGACCGTCACGCTTAGTATCCGGCTATATGCAGGACGTCGATTTTTATCAAATTACTGAAAATTTTTTAAAAATAGCCACTGAAAAGCAACAGTAATTTTGAAAAAAGTGTTTGAAGTTAACTTTGTCGCGATTCACCAAGTAAACTCGGTTCCATACGATTACATACAAAACGTATGAAAATCAGTTAAAATCGCGATTTTCCTCGATTTTCTCAGGAGTTTCTGATCCGATTTCTTTGTTTCAGGTGTCAAACGGTTCGGGAGACCGAGCCGCGTCCACGAGGTAGGTGTTTGGTGGAAAACAAAAGAAAATTGGGGAAACTCTGAGTCGGAAAATGAGTTTTCCGCGAAAATTAACGGCCGAGCCTAGCAAGCGGGATATCAAACGACGCGGCTAGTGAAGATCTAAAAGGTTATGTAATAATATTATACTACGTCAATATAAAATTTTGAAAAAATTTTGAAAAAACTGATTTTAATTTTAACCAAAAAGAAAATTTGGAAAAATAAGGAAATTTACCAACGGATTTTCGCGTTAGGGGCTTCAAACAGCGCGGACGCGCGAGCCTCGTCTAACTAAACGAAAAACCGTGCCTACCCAATACAGAAATTTTAAAATCTAGACTTAGTCTAGATTTTTTACAACAAAAATTCGAATTTTCAAAGAAAATAGATTTTTCCGATTAAATCGGAGTATGTCAAAAGACGCAGAATAACCAGCTGATTACAAATAAATAAAAATATTTGACAGCGTCAATATAAAATTTTGAAGTTTCTATTCAAAAACGTCAATTTTTCAATAGTTTAGGTATTTTTGGTAGGTATTTTAAAACCGACCGTCACGCTTAGTATCCGGCTATATGCAGGACGTCGATTTTTATCAAATTACTGAAAATTTTTTAAAAATAGCCACTGAAAAGCAACAGTAATTTTGAAAAAAGTGTTTGAAGTTAACTTTGTCGCGATTCACCAAGTAAACTCGGTTCCATACGATTACATACAAAACGTATGAAAATCAGTTAAAATCGCGATTTTCCTCGATTTTCTCAGGAGTTTCTGATCCGATTTCTTTGTTTCAGGTGTCAAACGGTTCGGGAGACCGAGCCGCGTCCACGAGGTAGGTGTTTGGTGGAAAACAAAAGAAAATTGGGGAAACTCTGAGTCGGAAAATGAGTTTTCCGCGAAAATTAACGGCCGAGCCTAGCAAGCGGGATATCAAACGACGCGGCTAGTGAAGATCTAAAAGGTTATGTAATAATATTATACTACGTCAATATAAAATTTTGAAAAAATTTTGAAAAAACTGATTTTAATTTTAACCAAAAAGAAAATTTGGAAAAATAAGGAAATTTACCAACGGATTTTCGCGTTAGGGGCTTCAAACAGCGCGGACGCGCGAGCCTCGTCTAACTAAACGAAAAACCGTGCCTACCCAATACAGAAATTTTAAAATCTAGACTTAGTCTAGATTTTTTACAACAAAAATTCGAATTTTCAAAGAAAATAGATTTTTCCGATTAAATCGGAGTATGTCAAAAGACGCAGAATAACCAGCTGATTACAAATAAATAAAAATATTTGACAGCGTCAATATAAAATTTTGAAGTTTCTATTCAAAAACGTCAATTTTTCAATAGTTTAGGTATTTTTGGTAGGTATTTTAAAACCGACCGTCACGCTTAGTATCCGGCTATATGCAGGACGTCGATTTTTATCAAATTACTGAAAATTTTTTAAAAATAGCCACTGAAAAGCAACAGTAATTTTGAAAAAAGTGTTTGAAGTTAACTTTGTCGCGATTCACCAAGTAAACTCGGTTCCATACGATTACATACAAAACGTATGAAAATCAGTTAAAATCGCGATTTTCCTCGATTTTCTCAGGAGTTTCTGATCCGATTTCTTTGTTTCAGGTGTCAAACGGTTCGGGAGACCGAGCCGCGTCCACGAGGTAGGTGTTTGGTGGAAAACAAAAGAAAATTGGGGAAACTCTGAGTCGGAAAATGAGTTTTCCGCGAAAATTAACGGCCGAGCCTAGCAAGCGGGATATCAAACGACGCGGCTAGTGAAGATCTAAAAGGTTATGTAATAATATTATACTACGTCAATATAAAATTTTGAAAAAATTTTGAAAAAACTGATTTTAATTTTAACCAAAAAGAAAATTTGGAAAAATAAGGAAATTTACCAACGGATTTTCGCGTTAGGGGCTTCAAACAGCGCGGACGCGCGAGCCTCGTCTAACTAAACGAAAAACCGTGCCTACCCAATACAGAAATTTTAAAATCTAGACTTAGTCTAGATTTTTTACAACAAAAATTCGAATTTTCAAAGAAAATAGATTTTTCCGATTAAATCGGAGTATGTCAAAAGACGCAGAATAACCAGCTGATTACAAATAAATAAAAATATTTGACAGCGTCAATATAAAATTTTGAAGTTTCTATTCAAAAACGTCAATTTTTCAATAGTTTAGGTATTTTTGGTAGGTATTTTAAAACCGACCGTCACGCTTAGTATCCGGCTATATGCAGGACGTCGATTTTTATCAAATTACTGAAAATTTTTTAAAAATAGCCACTGAAAAGCAACAGTAATTTTGAAAAAAGTGTTTGAAGTTAACTTTGTCGCGATTCACCAAGTAAACTCGGTTCCATACGATTACATACAAAACGTATGAAAATCAGTTAAAATCGCGATTTTCCTCGATTTTCTCAGGAGTTTCTGATCCGATTTCTTTGTTTCAGGTGTCAAACGGTTCGGGAGACCGAGCCGCGTCCACGAGGTAGGTGTTTGGTGGAAAACAAAAGAAAATTGGGGAAACTCTGAGTCGGAAAATGAGTTTTCCGCGAAAATTAACGGCCGAGCCTAGCAAGCGGGATATCAAACGACGCGGCTAGTGAAGATCTAAAAGGTTATGTAATAATATTATACTACGTCAATATAAAATTTTGAAAAAATTTTGAAAAAACTGATTTTAATTTTAACCAAAAAGAAAATTTGGAAAAATAAGGAAATTTACCAACGGATTTTCGCGTTAGGGGCTTCAAACAGCGCGGACGCGCGAGCCTCGTCTAACTAAACGAAAAACCGTGCCTACCCAATACAGAAATTTTAAAATCTAGACTTAGTCTAGATTTTTTACAACAAAAATTCGAATTTTCAAAGAAAATAGATTTTTCCGATTAAATCGGAGTATGTCAAAAGACGCAGAATAACCAGCTGATTACAAATAAATAAAAATATTTGACAGCGTCAATATAAAATTTTGAAGTTTCTATTCAAAAACGTCAATTTTTCAATAGTTTAGGTATTTTTGGTAGGTATTTTAAAACCGACCGTCACGCTTAGTATCCGGCTATATGCAGGACGTCGATTTTTATCAAATTACTGAAAATTTTTTAAAAATAGCCACTGAAAAGCAACAGTAATTTTGAAAAAAGTGTTTGAAGTTAACTTTGTCGCGATTCACCAAGTAAACTCGGTTCCATACGATTACATACAAAACGTATGAAAATCAGTTAAAATCGCGATTTTCCTCGATTTTCTCAGGAGTTTCTGATCCGATTTCTTTGTTTCAGGTGTCAAACGGTTCGGGAGACCGAGCCGCGTCCACGAGGTAGGTGTTTGGTGGAAAACAAAAGAAAATTGGGGAAACTCTGAGTCGGAAAATGAGTTTTCCGCGAAAATTAACGGCCGAGCCTAGCAAGCGGGATATCAAACGACGCGGCTAGTGAAGATCTAAAAGGTTATGTAATAATATTATACTACGTCAATATAAAATTTTGAAAAAATTTTGAAAAAACTGATTTTAATTTTAACCAAAAAGAAAATTTGGAAAAATAAGGAAATTTACCAACGGATTTTCGCGTTAGGGGCTTCAAACAGCGCGGACGCGCGAGCCTCGTCTAACTAAACGAAAAACCGTGCCTACCCAATACAGAAATTTTAAAATCTAGACTTAGTCTAGATTTTTTACAACAAAAATTCGAATTTTCAAAGAAAATAGATTTTTCCGATTAAATCGGAGTATGTCAAAAGACGCAGAATAACCAGCTGATTACAAATAAATAAAAATATTTGACAGCGTCAATATAAAATTTTGAAGTTTCTATTCAAAAACGTCAATTTTTCAATAGTTTAGGTATTTTTGGTAGGTATTTTAAAACCGACCGTCACGCTTAGTATCCGGCTATATGCAGGACGTCGATTTTTATCAAATTACTGAAAATTTTTTAAAAATAGCCACTGAAAAGCAACAGTAATTTTGAAAAAAGTGTTTGAAGTTAACTTTGTCGCGATTCACCAAGTAAACTCGGTTCCATACGATTACATACAAAACGTATGAAAATCAGTTAAAATCGCGATTTTCCTCGATTTTCTCAGGAGTTTCTGATCCGATTTCTTTGTTTCAGGTGTCAAACGGTTCGGGAGACCGAGCCGCGTCCACGAGGTAGGTGTTTGGTGGAAAACAAAAGAAAATTGGGGGAAACTCTGAGTCGGAAAATGAGTTTTCCGCGAAAATTAACGGCCGAGCCTAGCAAGCGGGATATCAAACGACGCGGCTAGTGAAGATCTAAAAGGTTATGTAATAATATTATACTACGTCAATATAAAATTTTTGAAAAAATTTTGAAAAAACTGATTTTAATTTTAACCAAAAAGAAAATTTGGAAAAATAAGGAAATTTACCAACGGATTTTCGCGTTAGGGGGCTTCAAACAGCGCGGACGCGCGAGCCTCGTCTAACTAAACGAAAAACCGTGCCTACCCAATACAGAAATTTTAAAATCTAGACTTAGTCTAGATTTTTTACAACAAAAATTCGAATTTTCAAAGAAAATAGATTTTTCCGATTAAATCGGAGTATGTCAAAAGACGCAGAATAACCAGCTGATTACAAATAAATAAAAATATTTGACAGCGTCAATATAAAATTTTGAAGTTTCTATTCAAAAACGTCAATTTTTCAATAGTTTAGGTATTTTTGGTAGGTATTTTAAAACCGACCGTCACGCTTAGTATCCGGCTATATGCAGGACGTCGATTTTTATCAAATTACTGAAAATTTTTTAAAAATAGCCACTGAAAAGCAACAGTAATTTTGAAAAAAGTGTTTGAAGTTAACTTTGTCGCGATTCACCAAGTAAACTTTTTTTTTTTTTTTTTTTTTTTTTTGTTTGTCCAGGAAAATGCCTACGCATACCCGTCCCCTCCAGGGAAAGGAGACGGGTTATGTCGGGCTCGCACCGACTAAAAACCTGGAGTTGTCCTACTGGCCGTCGTATAATGGCGGGGACGCGGGAATGTCCTGTAAAGGTCTGCTCGCCGCGAACCCACCGACGGCTGGCCACCGAGGCAGCCCCCTCAAGTTTGGAGGCGCGCTGGAACAACCGCGGCGCGCCTACCCCCTCTTGTTCCCTTGATTGGCTACCGACCTTGCCCTGTGTCGGCAGCTTGGGAACCTCCCCAGGGTCTTCGGCCGTCTGCCGACCTGGGGCCTCACCGGCTGGAGTCGCCGGCGCGCCACTGCGGGGACAGTGGCGCGCCGCCGAATCCGCCCTGGGCCTAGGAGAGGGGTTTTCCCACCACCCCTTCCTCAGCCCACCACCTCCAATCCGAATCGCGGAGGATCGGATGCCGCGGCCGCCACGCCGCACCACCCGACCCCCCACGATTACCCCCCTGGGCGCTCAACAGAACGAGGGCCAAAGGCCCTGCTGGAGCCTCCCCTCCTGGGGTGCAACTGACCGGGCCGAGCCCGGCCAGAGCCTCCCCTCCGGGCGCATCAGCACGCCGGGCTCCCGCCCAGCTGGAGCAGCCCCCCTCTCGTGGGCCGGTCTACCTCACGACCGGCCCCATGTGGGACCGCTTAGCTTCCCCCAGTAGCTGGCTTGCTACGGGGTACTAAGCCCCCCCGCCGCGGCAAGGCGCGATCCCTTGGGGGGGTTCACCAAGTAAACTCGGTTCCATACGATTACATACAAAACGTATGAAAATCAGTTAAAATCGCGATTTTCCTCGATTTTCTCAGGAGTTTCTGATCCGATTTCTTTGTTTCAGGTGTCAAACGGTTCGGGAGACCGAGCCGCGTCCACGAGGTAGGTGTTTGGTGGAAAACAAAAGAAAATTGGGGAAACTCTGAGTCGGAAAATGAGTTTTCCGCGAAAATTAACGGCCGAGCCTAGCAAGCGGGATATCAAACGACGCGGCTAGTGAAGATCTAAAAGGTTATGTAATAATATTATACTACGTCAATATAAAATTTTGAAAAAATTTTGAAAAAACTGATTTTAATTTTAACCAAAAAGAAAATTTGGAAAAATAAGGAAATTTACCAACGGATTTTCGCGTTAGGGGCTTCAAACAGCGCGGACGCGCGAGCCTCGTCTAACTAAACGAAAAACCGTGCCTACCCAATACAGAAATTTTAAAATCTAGACTTAGTCTAGATTTTTTACAACAAAAATTCGAATTTTCAAAGAAAATAGATTTTTCCGATTAAATCGGAGTATGTCAAAAGACGCAGAATAACCAGCCTGATTACAAAATAAATAAAAAATATTTGACAGCGTCAATATAAAATTTTGAAGTTTCTATTCAAAAACGTCAATTTTTCAATAGTTTAGGTATTTTTTGTAGGTATTTTTAAAACCGACCGTCACGCTTAGTATCCGGCTATATGCAGGACGTCGATTTTTTATCAAATTACTGAAAATTTTTTAAAAATAGCCACTGAAAAGCAACAGTAATTTTGAAAAAAGTGTTTGAAGTTAACTTTGTCGCGATTCACCAAGTAAACTCGGTTCCATACGATTACATACAAAACGTATGAAAATCAGTTAAAATCGCGATTTTCCTCGATTTTCTCAGGAGTTTCTGATCCGATTTCTTTGTTTCAGGTGTCAAACGGTTCGGGAGACCGAGCCGCGTCCACGAGGTAGGTGTTTGGTGGAAAACAAAAGAAAATTGGGGAAACTCTGAGTCGGAAAATGAGTTTTCCGCGAAAATTAACGGCCGAGCCTAGCAAGCGGGATATCAAACGACGCGGCTAGTGAAGATCTAAAAGGTTATGTAATAATATTATACTACGTCAATATAAAATTTTGAAAAAATTTTGAAAAAACTGATTTTAATTTTAACCAAAAAGAAAATTTGGAAAAATAAGGAAATTTACCAACGGATTTTCGCGTTAGGGGCTTCAAACAGCGCGGACGCGCGAGCCTCGTCTAACTAAACGAAAAACCGTGCCTACCCAATACAGAAATTTTAAAATCTAGACTTAGTCTAGATTTTTTACAACAAAAATTCGAATTTTCAAAGAAAATAGATTTTTCCGATTAAATCGGAGTATGTCAAAAGACGCAGAATAACCAGCTGATTACAAATAAATAAAAATATTTGACAGCGTCAATATAAAATTTTGAAGTTTCTATTCAAAAACGTCAATTTTTCAATAGTTTAGGTATTTTTGGTAGGTATTTTAAAACCGACCGTCACGCTTAGTATCCGGCTATATGCAGGACGTCGATTTTTATCAAATTACTGAAAATTTTTTAAAAATAGCCACTGAAAAGCAACAGTAATTTTGAAAAAAGTGTTTGAAGTTAACTTTGTCGCGATTCACCAAGTAAACTCGGTTCCATACGATTACATACAAAACGTATGAAAATCAGTTAAAATCGCGATTTTCCTCGATTTTCTCAGGAGTTTCTGATCCGATTTCTTTGTTTCAGGTGTCAAACGGTTCGGGAGACCGAGCCGCGTCCACGAGGTAGGTGTTTGGTGGAAAACAAAAGAAAATTGGGGAAACTCTGAGTCGGAAAATGAGTTTTCCGCGAAAATTAACGGCCGAGCCTAGCAAGCGGGATATCAAACGACGCGGCTAGTGAAGATCTAAAAGGTTATGTAATAATATTATACTACGTCAATATAAAATTTTGAAAAAATTTTGAAAAAACTGATTTTAATTTTAACCAAAAAGAAAATTTGGAAAAATAAGGAAATTTACCAACGGATTTTCGCGTTAGGGGCTTCAAACAGCGCGGACGCGCGAGCCTCGTCTAACTAAACGAAAAACCGTGCCTACCCAATACAGAAATTTTAAAATCTAGACTTAGTCTAGATTTTTTACAACAAAAATTCGAATTTTCAAAGAAAATAGATTTTTCCGATTAAATCGGAGTATGTCAAAAGACGCAGAATAACCAGCTGATTACAAATAAATAAAAATATTTGACAGCGTCAATATAAAATTTTGAAGTTTCTATTCAAAAACGTCAATTTTTCAATAGTTTAGGTATTTTTGGTAGGTATTTTAAAACCGACCGTCACGCTTAGTATCCGGCTATATGCAGGACGTCGATTTTTATCAAATTACTGAAAATTTTTTAAAAATAGCCACTGAAAAGCAACAGTAATTTTGAAAAAAGTGTTTGAAGTTAACTTTGTCGCGATTCACCAAGTAAACTCGGTTCCATACGATTACATACAAAACGTATGAAAATCAGTTAAAATCGCGATTTTCCTCGATTTTCTCAGGAGTTTCTGATCCGATTTCTTTGTTTCAGGTGTCAAACGGTTCGGGAGACCGAGCCGCGTCCACGAGGTAGGTGTTTGGTGGAAAACAAAAGAAAATTGGGGAAACTCTGAGTCGGAAAATGAGTTTTCCGCGAAAATTAACGGCCGAGCCTAGCAAGCGGGATATCAAACGACGCGGCTAGTGAAGATCTAAAAGGTTATGTAATAATATTATACTACGTCAATATAAAATTTTGAAAAAATTTTGAAAAAACTGATTTTAATTTTAACCAAAAAGAAAATTTGGAAAAATAAGGAAATTTACCAACGGATTTTCGCGTTAGGGGCTTCAAACAGCGCGGACGCGCGAGCCTCGTCTAACTAAACGAAAAACCGTGCCTACCCAATACAGAAATTTTAAAATCTAGACTTAGTCTAGATTTTTTACAACAAAAATTCGAATTTTCAAAGAAAATAGATTTTTCCGATTAAATCGGAGTATGTCAAAAGACGCAGAATAACCAGCTGATTACAAATAAATAAAAATATTTGACAGCGTCAATATAAAATTTTGAAGTTTCTATTCAAAAACGTCAATTTTTCAATAGTTTAGGTATTTTTGGTAGGTATTTTAAAACCGACCGTCACGCTTAGTATCCGGCTATATGCAGGACGTCGATTTTTATCAAATTACTGAAAATTTTTTAAAAATAGCCACTGAAAAGCAACAGTAATTTTGAAAAAAGTGTTTGAAGTTAACTTTGTCGCGATTCACCAAGTAAACTCGGTTCCATACGATTACATACAAAACGTATGAAAATCAGTTAAAATCGCGATTTTCCTCGATTTTCTCAGGAGTTTCTGATCCGATTTCTTTGTTTCAGGTGTCAAACGGTTCGGGAGACCGAGCCGCGTCCACGAGGTAGGTGTTTGGTGGAAAACAAAAGAAAATTGGGGAAACTCTGAGTCGGAAAATGAGTTTTCCGCGAAAATTAACGGCCGAGCCTAGCAAGCGGGATATCAAACGACGCGGCTAGTGAAGATCTAAAAGGTTATGTAATAATATTATACTACGTCAATATAAAATTTTGAAAAAATTTTGAAAAAACTGATTTTAATTTTAACCAAAAAGAAAATTTGGAAAAATAAGGAAATTTACCAACGGATTTTCGCGTTAGGGGCTTCAAACAGCGCGGACGCGCGAGCCTCGTCTAACTAAACGAAAAACCGTGCCTACCCAATACAGAAATTTTAAAATCTAGACTTAGTCTAGATTTTTTACAACAAAAATTCGAATTTTCAAAGAAAATAGATTTTTCCGATTAAATCGGAGTATGTCAAAAGACGCAGAATAACCAGCTGATTACAAATAAATAAAAATATTTGACAGCGTCAATATAAAATTTTGAAGTTTCTATTCAAAAACGTCAATTTTTCAATAGTTTAGGTATTTTTGGTAGGTATTTTAAAACCGACCGTCACGCTTAGTATCCGGCTATATGCAGGACGTCGATTTTTATCAAATTACTGAAAATTTTTTAAAAATAGCCACTGAAAAGCAACAGTAATTTTGAAAAAAGTGTTTGAAGTTAACTTTGTCGCGATTCACCAAGTAAACTCGGTTCCATACGATTACATACAAAACGTATGAAAATCAGTTAAAATCGCGATTTTCCTCGATTTTCTCAGGAGTTTCTGATCCGATTTCTTTGTTTCAGGTGTCAAACGGTTCGGGAGACCGAGCCGCGTCCACGAGGTAGGTGTTTGGTGGAAAACAAAAGAAAATTGGGGAAACTCTGAGTCGGAAAATGAGTTTTCCGCGAAAATTAACGGCCGAGCCTAGCAAGCGGGATATCAAACGACGCGGCTAGTGAAGATCTAAAAGGTTATGTAATAATATTATACTACGTCAATATAAAATTTTGAAAAAATTTTGAAAAAACTGATTTTAATTTTAACCAAAAAGAAAATTTGGAAAAATAAGGAAATTTACCAACGGATTTTCGCGTTAGGGGCTTCAAACAGCGCGGACGCGCGAGCCTCGTCTAACTAAACGAAAAACCGTGCCTACCCAATACAGAAATTTTAAAATCTAGACTTAGTCTAGATTTTTTACAACAAAAATTCGAATTTTCAAAGAAAATAGATTTTTCCGATTAAATCGGAGTATGTCAAAAGACGCAGAATAACCAGCTGATTACAAATAAATAAAAATATTTGACAGCGTCAATATAAAATTTTGAAGTTTCTATTCAAAAACGTCAATTTTTCAATAGTTTAGGTATTTTTGGTAGGTATTTTAAAACCGACCGTCACGCTTAGTATCCGGCTATATGCAGGACGTCGATTTTTATCAAATTACTGAAAATTTTTTAAAAATAGCCACTGAAAAGCAACAGTAATTTTGAAAAAAGTGTTTGAAGTTAACTTTGTCGCGATTCACCAAGTAAACTCGGTTCCATACGATTACATACAAAACGTATGAAAATCAGTTAAAATCGCGATTTTCCTCGATTTTCTCAGGAGTTTCTGATCCGATTTCTTTGTTTCAGGTGTCAAACGGTTCGGGAGACCGAGCCGCGTCCACGAGGTAGGTGTTTGGTGGAAAACAAAAGAAAATTGGGGAAACTCTGAGTCGGAAAATGAGTTTTCCGCGAAAATTAACGGCCGAGCCTAGCAAGCGGGATATCAAACGACGCGGCTAGTGAAGATCTAAAAGGTTATGTAATAATATTATACTACGTCAATATAAAATTTTGAAAAAATTTTGAAAAAACTGATTTTAATTTTAACCAAAAAGAAAATTTGGAAAAATAAGGAAATTTACCAACGGATTTTCGCGTTAGGGGCTTCAAACAGCGCGGACGCGCGAGCCTCGTCTAACTAAACGAAAAACCGTGCCTACCCAATACAGAAATTTTAAAATCTAGACTTAGTCTAGATTTTTTACAACAAAAATTCGAATTTTCAAAGAAAATAGATTTTTCCGATTAAATCGGAGTATGTCAAAAGACGCAGAATAACCAGCTGATTACAAATAAATAAAAATATTTGACAGCGTCAATATAAAATTTTGAAGTTTCTATTCAAAAACGTCAATTTTTCAATAGTTTAGGTATTTTTGGTAGGTATTTTAAAACCGACCGTCACGCTTAGTATCCGGCTATATGCAGGACGTCGATTTTTATCAAATTACTGAAAATTTTTTAAAAATAGCCACTGAAAAGCAACAGTAATTTTGAAAAAAGTGTTTGAAGTTAACTTTGTCGCGATTCACCAAGTAAACTCGGTTCCATACGATTACATACAAAACGTATGAAAATCAGTTAAAATCGCGATTTTCCTCGATTTTCTCAGGAGTTTCTGATCCGATTTCTTTGTTTCAGGTGTCAAACGGTTCGGGAGACCGAGCCGCGTCCACGAGGTAGGTGTTTGGTGGAAAACAAAAGAAAATTGGGGAAACTCTGAGTCGGAAAATGAGTTTTCCGCGAAAATTAACGGCCGAGCCTAGCAAGCGGGATATCAAACGACGCGGCTAGTGAAGATCTAAAAGGTTATGTAATAATATTATACTACGTCAATATAAAATTTTGAAAAAATTTTGAAAAAACTGATTTTAATTTTAACCAAAAAGAAAATTTGGAAAAATAAGGAAATTTACCAACGGATTTTCGCGTTAGGGGCTTCAAACAGCGCGGACGCGCGAGCCTCGTCTAACTAAACGAAAAACCGTGCCTACCCAATACAGAAATTTTAAAATCTAGACTTAGTCTAGATTTTTTACAACAAAAATTCGAATTTTCAAAGAAAATAGATTTTTCCGATTAAATCGGAGTATGTCAAAAGACGCAGAATAACCAGCTGATTACAAATAAATAAAAATATTTGACAGCGTCAATATAAAATTTTGAAGTTTCTATTCAAAAACGTCAATTTTTCAATAGTTTAGGTATTTTTGGTAGGTATTTTAAAACCGACCGTCACGCTTAGTATCCGGCTATATGCAGGACGTCGATTTTTATCAAATTACTGAAAATTTTTTAAAAATAGCCACTGAAAAGCAACAGTAATTTTGAAAAAAGTGTTTGAAGTTAACTTTGTCGCGATTCACCAAGTAAACTCGGTTCCATACGATTACATACAAAACGTATGAAAATCAGTTAAAATCGCGATTTTCCTCGATTTTCTCAGGAGTTTCTGATCCGATTTCTTTGTTTCAGGTGTCAAACGGTTCGGGAGACCGAGCCGCGTCCACGAGGTAGGTGTTTGGTGGAAAACAAAAGAAAATTGGGGAAACTCTGAGTCGGAAAATGAGTTTTCCGCGAAAATTAACGGCCGAGCCTAGCAAGCGGGATATCAAACGACGCGGCTAGTGAAGATCTAAAAGGTTATGTAATAATATTATACTACGTCAATATAAAATTTTGAAAAAATTTTGAAAAAACTGATTTTAATTTTAACCAAAAAGAAAATTTGGAAAAATAAGGAAATTTACCAACGGATTTTCGCGTTAGGGGCTTCAAACAGCGCGGACGCGCGAGCCTCGTCTAACTAAACGAAAAACCGTGCCTACCCAATACAGAAATTTTAAAATCTAGACTTAGTCTAGATTTTTTACAACAAAAATTCGAATTTTCAAAGAAAATAGATTTTTCCGATTAAATCGGAGTATGTCAAAAGACGCAGAATAACCAGCTGATTACAAATAAATAAAAATATTTGACAGCGTCAATATAAAATTTTGAAGTTTCTATTCAAAAACGTCAATTTTTCAATAGTTTAGGTATTTTTGGTAGGTATTTTAAAACCGACCGTCACGCTTAGTATCCGGCTATATGCAGGACGTCGATTTTTATCAAATTACTGAAAATTTTTTAAAAATAGCCACTGAAAAGCAACAGTAATTTTGAAAAAAGTGTTTGAAGTTAACTTTGTCGCGATTCACCAAGTAAACTTTTTTTTTTTTTTTTTTTTTTTTGTTCTCGCGGTGAAATGCATTTACGCACCGTACCCCCCACCGGGGTGGCGGGGGGCGTGTGTGGGACTCCCGCCTGAGCAACTGACACGTCGCCCAGGGGACTACCCACTAAAACACCGCGGCGCTCCGTCTTCGCCTTGTGGTGAAGCCGTGGGGCCCGGACCGGCGGCCCTACGCCACGACTTCACCGGCGATGGGCCCGTCTACTGCACGACGGGCCCATTTTGACCCCCCCCGCGGTGAAGGGGGGCCTGTGGGAACAACCGGGAGCGCCCGATTGTTCCCACCCGTCGACGGTGGTGGACCGTGCAATGCGGGCAGGTGGATTCCCACGTCCCCCGCCCACTGGCCACCACCAGGCTGGACTTGGGCGCGATCGCGCCTCGTCCGGCCCCTTCGACGTCTGCGGTGCGGGGGCGCGAGAGGATCGTTCTCACGCACCCGCTCCGCAGCCTCCTTCTGCGACATGACGTCCTCGCAGAAAGAGGCCACCGCGACCCAGACCGCCTCGGAGCCCAGCATGGCGTACACCAAGCCGGGCAGCGAGAGGTCCGGGCCAGCGGACGCCTGGAGGCGACGACGTGGCACATCCCAGGCCGGACATTCGGCCAGGGTGTGCCACGCTGTGTCGTCCGGCGCGCCACAGTGGTGGCACGCCGTGGATTCCTCCCTTTGAATCCGGCACAGGAAATGTCCAAAGCTGCCATGCCCGGACAAGACCTGCACCAGACGGTAGGTAAGGAACCCATGCCTCCTGTCGATCCATCCCTCAATGACTGGACCGACGGCGTCCAGGGTCCACCGCCCGTCGTCCGCGTTGGCCATCTCCGCCGTCCACCGGCGGAACATGACCTCGCGGGCCCTTCGCCAGACGGCGACCCTCTCTTCCGGTGCTGCGGGCTCCCCCTGAGCCCGCTTGTCCGCCGTCCAGTGGTAGACGGCGGCCAGCACCTCGGCCTCAAAGTACCATGGCGGAGTGCCCGCCATGGCACATGCCGCCCCGTGACTAACCGTGCCGTAAGCCCGCGCCATTCGCTGTGCGATGGCGCGTTGGGGCTTACGGAGCAGGGCACGGTTAGTCGCCACCAGATCGTGCGCCCACACGGGCGCACCGTAAAGGGCCATGCTGCGTAGCACGCCGGCATAAAGGCGCCGGCATGCCACAGCAGGCCCCCCGATGTTTGGGAGGAGCCAACTAAGGCTCCTCGCCGACTTTAGGAGGCGTTCGCGGAGCAGGCGGAAGTGCTCCGCGAACTTCCACCGGCACGATATGGTCAGGCCCAGATATTTTATCTGGGCCTGCACCTCCACCCTCCTCCCGGCCACCACGACGTGGGCGTCCGGCGGCGGCTCCCCTCGAGGCCCATGAAAATATATGGCCTCGGTTTTGGGGAGCGCCACTTCCAGCCCCAGCCGCCCGATACGACGGGCGACCAGGGTTCCCCCCACCGACGCCCGGTCGGCCGCCTCCCCGAAGTTGCGCCCCCGCGCCGTGACGAGGGTGTCGTCCGCATAGCAGACGACACCAACGCCATCGGGGAGGGCGCCCCGGAGGAGCCAGTCATAGCCTATGTTCCACAGGAGTGGTCCTAGGACCGACCCCTGCGGAACGCCCGACTCCACCGGCCGCCGCCTCATGCGGCCGTCCCTGCCGACGAACAGTACCTCCCGGCCTTGGAGGTAGTTCGTCAGCAGGGCCCTCAGGTATGGAGGCACTCCGTGATACCGGAGTGCCTCCAATATTGTGGCGTGGGGGATGGAGTTGAAGGCATTCTTGATGTCAAAAGACACCGCCATCACCCCTCCCCCCGCCCTCGCCCCCTCCTGGGTGATGCGCTTCACCTCCAGAAGCGCATCCACCGTGGACCGGCCCGTCCGAAACCCGTACTGGGCCTCGGACAAGTCAGGGCCGGTCCCCCCCAGGTGCTCCTTGAGGCGTGCCGCGATCACGCTCTCAAGGAGCTTGGCCGCATCGTCCAGGAGGACGATCGGCCGGTAGCCGGAGGGCGAATCCTCCGGCCGACCCACCTTTCGGAGGAGGCACAAAACCCCCTCCTTCCACACCTTCGGGAACCTCCCCGACGCAAAGCAGCGGTCGAAGAGGTCCCGAAAACGTCGCTCCATTTGGGCGGTGGCTATCGCCACCACCCGTGCCGGCACGCCGTCTGGCCCCGGCGCCGTCTTTTTGCCCCGGAGGCGAGCCGCCGCCGAGGCAAACTCCGTCTCCGACACCGGGGGAATCCCGGCGTCGGCCGGAGGGCCCATTCGCGGGAGCGGGGCCATCCGGGGAGGGTCGAAGTCCGGCGAGCGGTCCGGGAAGAGACCCCGGACCACCTCCTCCAGCAAGGCCGGCTGGAGGGCCTCGACTACGGGGGGGCCGATCGGACGCAGCTGATTGCGCGCCGCCCGATACGGCCTCCCCCAGGGGTCGGCATCCAACCCCGCCAGCATCTCCAGCCTTGCCGCCTTTTTGGCCTCCCGGATTGCCACCTTGAGGACGCGCCGGGCCTCCACGTAGGAGGCATAGAGGCGGTCCTCGTTGGCGGCATCACGGTTGGCGCGGCGGCGGGCCCGCTGGAAGGCCCTCCTCGCGGCGCCGCAGTCGTCCCGGAGGCCGGCGAGTTCCGCCGACCACCAGTAGACCGCGCGCTTGGGCGGCGGCCGTCGCGACCGAGGCATGCTGGAGTCGCACACCTCGGTCATTGTCTCCCTCAGTTGGAGGGCGGCCTCGTCGACGTCCGGACTGGTTGACGGAGCAAACCAGTCCTGGACGAAAGCCGCCTCCGTGGCCGCGACGCGGTCCAGCCGCGACAGGGCCCACCGCGGGAAGGACCTTCTTCCTTCCCGCTCCCCCCCCACCACCGGTGGACACTGAGTGGAGAACTCTATCCGAATATATCTGTGATCGGATAGGTTCTCCCTCAGGTCCACCTCCCACCGGCGCACGAGCGCGGCCAGGGCTGCAGTGCCGAACGAGACGTCCGGCACAGAGCTCCCGTTTTGGCGCACGCACGTGCGCACTGCCCCCCTGTTGAGGAGCACCAGACCCGTCGATGCCGCCCAGGCCGCCAGACAGCGGCCCAGGGGGCGGTCGACATGGTCTCCCCAGGCCGTGGACCTGGCGTTTAGGTCGCCCAAGACCACGACCTTGCTCCTCCCCAGTCGTGCAAGCGCCGCCGTGAGAGTCTGGAGATAATTCTCCAGCTCCACGACCGGACGCTTTGGGGGGAAGTACACGCCCACCAGGGCGATATCCCCCCACGCGGCGGCCACGTATCCATGGCCCCTCTCTATGAGCGAGAGGGGCGGGGAGTCCGTGGAAGGCCGCGGCACAATGGCCACCGTTCCATCCGTGTCCCGCAGCCAGGAGGCTGCGAACGAAAATGGCTCGGCGACCACGGCAAGGTCCCCCGACCACTCGGCTAGCACTTGGACCATTAGGTCCTGTGCCGCCTGACAGTGGTTGAGGTTAACCTGCATTATTGTGCGATGTCCGAAACTGGGCATTATTCGGACATCGCACCATCAACGGCGACCGGGGAGACCTGGGCACCTGAAAGGGCGGGCCGCGTGGTGGCCTGCTCCTTTCCCCTCCTGACGGGAGGGCTGCACTTAGCCCCCCCCATTACGTGGCCCGTCGGCCTCCCACTTGCTGCGCATACGGCGCAGTGGGGACTCCCGGTGCAGGTGGCCTGCCGATGGCCGGCCTGGCCACACCGGAAGCACAGAGCCGACCTGTCCACCGGTGAGGGACAAAACGGCCGGGCGTGTCCGAGCGCGAGGCACCGGTAGCAGCGCATTGGCTGCTCCTCCAGCGCCCGGACCACTGCCGAACTAAAACCGATGAGTAGCCGTCCCTTTTTAAGGACGGCCTCAGCGGCGACGGCGGGGCACTGAAGCCGAATACGGCCCATGCCCCCGCTGCCCTGCCGGATTTCCCCAGCCTTCACGACCTCCACGTCGCACCCCCCGGCCGCCGCCACGGCAGCGGCTACCTCGCCCTTAGTGACGGAGTCGTCCAACTCCGACACCATCAGGGACGAGGTCTTGACAGGCCGCACCACCTTGGCCACATCGGCGATGGCCTCCGCCATCTTGGCGGCAAAGGCGTCGGCCTTCTGGTGCCGGTCGGCCCCCGGGAACTCGAAAATTCGAGCCCCCGTTTGGGTCCGTCGGCACGTCACCCTCTCTATACCCATCTCTGAAGGGCGGACCGTCTGTCGGGCTCTGATGAACGCCGACTCATAGGTCTCGCCCTTCGAGACGGCCTCCGGTGAGAGGGTGATAACCACCGCCGCCGATTTGGAGGCGGCACTCTTCTTCTTCCGGCTCTTTTTGGGAGCCGGAGTAGGGGCCGCCTTTTTGGCAGGCCCCCTCTGCGTTGCGGAGGAAGGAGGCTGAGGCGCCTTCTTCTTTTTCCGGGCCACTGCGACCCACCCCTCGTTAGCCTCTGTGGCCGAGGGCAGCATTGTGTCCTCCTGGGAGGACACTACCGCCGCCGACTGGGTGCCGGACGGGCCCGCGACCGGGACCGCCGGGACAGGGGCCGGTGCGGCCGGAGCCGCCGCCTTTTTGGCCGCCCTCTTCTTCTTGGGCGCCGACGCCGGGATTGAAACCGGCACCGGGCCCGTCGCCGGGACCACCACCCCCGAGCGACCCTTGCTCGCCGCCAGCGGCGGCCGGACCACTTTGGCCGGCAGGAGACGGTCCTCAAAACCTGCTATGCAGGAGCGCACAAAGGCACGCTCCTCCTGCATAACCCCTCTTATAGCCTCGAGCATTTCCGGGGGCAAAGGACCACCGGTGCTGGAAGCAGGAGCTACCGACCCCCCATTCACCAAGTAAACTCGGTTCCATACGATTACATACAAAACGTATGAAAATCAGTTAAAATCGCGATTTTCCTCGATTTTCTCAGGAGTTTCTGATCCGATTTCTTTGTTTCAGGTGTCAAACGGTTCGGGAGACCGAGCCGCGTCCACGAGGTAGGTGTTTGGTGGAAAACAAAAGAAAATTGGGGAAACTCTGAGTCGGAAAATGAGTTTTCCGCGAAAATTAACGGCCGAGCCTAGCAAGCGGGATATCAAACGACGCGGCTAGTGAAGATCTAAAAGGTTATGTAATAATATTATACTACGTCAATATAAAATTTTGAAAAAATTTTGAAAAAACTGATTTTAATTTTAACCAAAAAGAAAATTTGGAAAAATAAGGAAATTTACCAACGGATTTTCGCGTTAGGGGCTTCAAACAGCGCGGACGCGCGAGCCTCGTCTAACTAAACGAAAAACCGTGCCTACCCAATACAGAAATTTTAAAATCTAGACTTAGTCTAGATTTTTTACAACAAAAATTCGAATTTTCAAAGAAAATAGATTTTTCCGATTAAATCGGAGTATGTCAAAAGACGCAGAATAACCAGCTGATTACAAATAAATAAAAATATTTGACAGCGTCAATATAAAATTTTGAAGTTTCTATTCAAAAACGTCAATTTTTCAATAGTTTAGGTATTTTTGGTAGGTATTTTAAAACCGACCGTCACGCTTAGTATCCGGCTATATGCAGGACGTCGATTTTTATCAAATTACTGAAAATTTTTTAAAAATAGCCACTGAAAAGCAACAGTAATTTTGAAAAAAGTGTTTGAAGTTAACTTTGTCGCGATTCACCAAGTAAACTCGGTTCCATACGATTACATACAAAACGTATGAAAATCAGTTAAAATCGCGATTTTCCTCGATTTTCTCAGGAGTTTCTGATCCGATTTCTTTGTTTCAGGTGTCAAACGGTTCGGGAGACCGAGCCGCGTCCACGAGGTAGGTGTTTGGTGGAAAACAAAAGAAAATTGGGGAAACTCTGAGTCGGAAAATGAGTTTTCCGCGAAAATTAACGGCCGAGCCTAGCAAGCGGGATATCAAACGACGCGGCTAGTGAAGATCTAAAAGGTTATGTAATAATATTATACTACGTCAATATAAAATTTTGAAAAAATTTTGAAAAAACTGATTTTAATTTTAACCAAAAAGAAAATTTGGAAAAATAAGGAAATTTACCAACGGATTTTCGCGTTAGGGGCTTCAAACAGCGCGGACGCGCGAGCCTCGTCTAACTAAACGAAAAACCGTGCCTACCCAATACAGAAATTTTAAAATCTAGACTTAGTCTAGATTTTTTACAACAAAAATTCGAATTTTCAAAGAAAATAGATTTTTCCGATTAAATCGGAGTATGTCAAAAGACGCAGAATAACCAGCTGATTACAAATAAATAAAAATATTTGACAGCGTCAATATAAAATTTTGAAGTTTCTATTCAAAAACGTCAATTTTTCAATAGTTTAGGTATTTTTGGTAGGTATTTTAAAACCGACCGTCACGCTTAGTATCCGGCTATATGCAGGACGTCGATTTTTATCAAATTACTGAAAATTTTTTAAAAATAGCCACTGAAAAGCAACAGTAATTTTGAAAAAAGTGTTTGAAGTTAACTTTGTCGCGATTCACCAAGTAAACTCGGTTCCATACGATTACATACAAAACGTATGAAAATCAGTTAAAATCGCGATTTTCCTCGATTTTCTCAGGAGTTTCTGATCCGATTTCTTTGTTTCAGGTGTCAAACGGTTCGGGAGACCGAGCCGCGTCCACGAGGTAGGTGTTTGGTGGAAAACAAAAGAAAATTGGGGAAACTCTGAGTCGGAAAATGAGTTTTCCGCGAAAATTAACGGCCGAGCCTAGCAAGCGGGATATCAAACGACGCGGCTAGTGAAGATCTAAAAGGTTATGTAATAATATTATACTACGTCAATATAAAATTTTGAAAAAATTTTGAAAAAACTGATTTTAATTTTAACCAAAAAGAAAATTTGGAAAAATAAGGAAATTTACCAACGGATTTTCGCGTTAGGGGCTTCAAACAGCGCGGACGCGCGAGCCTCGTCTAACTAAACGAAAAACCGTGCCTACCCAATACAGAAATTTTAAAATCTAGACTTAGTCTAGATTTTTTACAACAAAAATTCGAATTTTCAAAGAAAATAGATTTTTCCGATTAAATCGGAGTATGTCAAAAGACGCAGAATAACCAGCTGATTACAAATAAATAAAAATATTTGACAGCGTCAATATAAAATTTTGAAGTTTCTATTCAAAAACGTCAATTTTTCAATAGTTTAGGTATTTTTGGTAGGTATTTTAAAACCGACCGTCACGCTTAGTATCCGGCTATATGCAGGACGTCGATTTTTATCAAATTACTGAAAATTTTTTAAAAATAGCCACTGAAAAGCAACAGTAATTTTGAAAAAAGTGTTTGAAGTTAACTTTGTCGCGATTCACCAAGTAAACTCGGTTCCATACGATTACATACAAAACGTATGAAAATCAGTTAAAATCGCGATTTTCCTCGATTTTCTCAGGAGTTTCTGATCCGATTTCTTTGTTTCAGGTGTCAAACGGTTCGGGAGACCGAGCCGCGTCCACGAGGTAGGTGTTTGGTGGAAAACAAAAGAAAATTGGGGAAACTCTGAGTCGGAAAATGAGTTTTCCGCGAAAATTAACGGCCGAGCCTAGCAAGCGGGATATCAAACGACGCGGCTAGTGAAGATCTAAAAGGTTATGTAATAATATTATACTACGTCAATATAAAATTTTGAAAAAATTTTGAAAAAACTGATTTTAATTTTAACCAAAAAGAAAATTTGGAAAAATAAGGAAATTTACCAACGGATTTTCGCGTTAGGGGCTTCAAACAGCGCGGACGCGCGAGCCTCGTCTAACTAAACGAAAAACCGTGCCTACCCAATACAGAAATTTTAAAATCTAGACTTAGTCTAGATTTTTTACAACAAAAATTCGAATTTTCAAAGAAAATAGATTTTTCCGATTAAATCGGAGTATGTCAAAAGACGCAGAATAACCAGCTGATTACAAATAAATAAAAATATTTGACAGCGTCAATATAAAATTTTGAAGTTTCTATTCAAAAACGTCAATTTTTCAATAGTTTAGGTATTTTTGGTAGGTATTTTAAAACCGACCGTCACGCTTAGTATCCGGCTATATGCAGGACGTCGATTTTTATCAAATTACTGAAAATTTTTTAAAAATAGCCACTGAAAAGCAACAGTAATTTTGAAAAAAGTGTTTGAAGTTAACTTTGTCGCGATTCACCAAGTAAACTCGGTTCCATACGATTACATACAAAACGTATGAAAATCAGTTAAAATCGCGATTTTCCTCGATTTTCTCAGGAGTTTCTGATCCGATTTCTTTGTTTCAGGTGTCAAACGGTTCGGGAGACCGAGCCGCGTCCACGAGGTAGGTGTTTGGTGGAAAACAAAAGAAAATTGGGGAAACTCTGAGTCGGAAAATGAGTTTTCCGCGAAAATTAACGGCCGAGCCTAGCAAGCGGGATATCAAACGACGCGGCTAGTGAAGATCTAAAAGGTTATGTAATAATATTATACTACGTCAATATAAAATTTTGAAAAAATTTTGAAAAAACTGATTTTAATTTTAACCAAAAAGAAAATTTGGAAAAATAAGGAAATTTACCAACGGATTTTCGCGTTAGGGGCTTCAAACAGCGCGGACGCGCGAGCCTCGTCTAACTAAACGAAAAACCGTGCCTACCCAATACAGAAATTTTAAAATCTAGACTTAGTCTAGATTTTTTACAACAAAAATTCGAATTTTCAAAGAAAATAGATTTTTCCGATTAAATCGGAGTATGTCAAAAGACGCAGAATAACCAGCTGATTACAAATAAATAAAAATATTTGACAGCGTCAATATAAAATTTTGAAGTTTCTATTCAAAAACGTCAATTTTTCAATAGTTTAGGTATTTTTGGTAGGTATTTTAAAACCGACCGTCACGCTTAGTATCCGGCTATATGCAGGACGTCGATTTTTATCAAATTACTGAAAATTTTTTAAAAATAGCCACTGAAAAGCAACAGTAATTTTGAAAAAAGTGTTTGAAGTTAACTTTGTCGCGATTCACCAAGTAAACTCGGTTCCATACGATTACATACAAAACGTATGAAAATCAGTTAAAATCGCGATTTTCCTCGATTTTCTCAGGAGTTTCTGATCCGATTTCTTTGTTTCAGGTGTCAAACGGTTCGGGAGACCGAGCCGCGTCCACGAGGTAGGTGTTTGGTGGAAAACAAAAGAAAATTGGGGAAACTCTGAGTCGGAAAATGAGTTTTCCGCGAAAATTAACGGCCGAGCCTAGCAAGCGGGATATCAAACGACGCGGCTAGTGAAGATCTAAAAGGTTATGTAATAATATTATACTACGTCAATATAAAATTTTGAAAAAATTTTGAAAAAACTGATTTTAATTTTAACCAAAAAGAAAATTTGGAAAAATAAGGAAATTTACCAACGGATTTTCGCGTTAGGGGCTTCAAACAGCGCGGACGCGCGAGCCTCGTCTAACTAAACGAAAAACCGTGCCTACCCAATACAGAAATTTTAAAATCTAGACTTAGTCTAGATTTTTTACAACAAAAATTCGAATTTTCAAAGAAAATAGATTTTTCCGATTAAATCGGAGTATGTCAAAAGACGCAGAATAACCAGCTGATTACAAATAAATAAAAATATTTGACAGCGTCAATATAAAATTTTGAAGTTTCTATTCAAAAACGTCAATTTTTCAATAGTTTAGGTATTTTTGGTAGGTATTTTAAAACCGACCGTCACGCTTAGTATCCGGCTATATGCAGGACGTCGATTTTTATCAAATTACTGAAAATTTTTTAAAAATAGCCACTGAAAAGCAACAGTAATTTTGAAAAAAGTGTTTGAAGTTAACTTTGTCGCGATTCACCAAGTAAACTCGGTTCCATACGATTACATACAAAACGTATGAAAATCAGTTAAAATCGCGATTTTCCTCGATTTTCTCAGGAGTTTCTGATCCGATTTCTTTGTTTCAGGTGTCAAACGGTTCGGGAGACCGAGCCGCGTCCACGAGGTAGGTGTTTGGTGGAAAACAAAAGAAAATTGGGGAAACTCTGAGTCGGAAAATGAGTTTTCCGCGAAAATTAACGGCCGAGCCTAGCAAGCGGGATATCAAACGACGCGGCTAGTGAAGATCTAAAAGGTTATGTAATAATATTATACTACGTCAATATAAAATTTTGAAAAAATTTTGAAAAAACTGATTTTAATTTTAACCAAAAAGAAAATTTGGAAAAATAAGGAAATTTACCAACGGATTTTCGCGTTAGGGGCTTCAAACAGCGCGGACGCGCGAGCCTCGTCTAACTAAACGAAAAACCGTGCCTACCCAATACAGAAATTTTAAAATCTAGACTTAGTCTAGATTTTTTACAACAAAAATTCGAATTTTCAAAGAAAATAGATTTTTCCGATTAAATCGGAGTATGTCAAAAGACGCAGAATAACCAGCTGATTACAAATAAATAAAAATATTTGACAGCGTCAATATAAAATTTTGAAGTTTCTATTCAAAAACGTCAATTTTTCAATAGTTTAGGTATTTTTGGTAGGTATTTTAAAACCGACCGTCACGCTTAGTATCCGGCTATATGCAGGACGTCGATTTTTATCAAATTACTGAAAATTTTTTAAAAATAGCCACTGAAAAGCAACAGTAATTTTGAAAAAAGTGTTTGAAGTTAACTTTGTCGCGATTCACCAAGTAAACTCGGTTCCATACGATTACATACAAAACGTATGAAAATCAGTTAAAATCGCGATTTTCCTCGATTTTCTCAGGAGTTTCTGATCCGATTTCTTTGTTTCAGGTGTCAAACGGTTCGGGAGACCGAGCCGCGTCCACGAGGTAGGTGTTTGGTGGAAAACAAAAGAAAATTGGGGAAACTCTGAGTCGGAAAATGAGTTTTCCGCGAAAATTAACGGCCGAGCCTAGCAAGCGGGATATCAAACGACGCGGCTAGTGAAGATCTAAAAGGTTATGTAATAATATTATACTACGTCAATATAAAATTTTGAAAAAATTTTGAAAAAAACTGATTTTAATTTTAACCAAAAAGAAAATTTGGAAAAATAAGGAAATTTACCAACGGATTTTCGCGTTAGGGGCTTCAAACAGCGCGGACGCGCGAGCCTCGTCTAACTAAACGAAAAACCGTGCCTACCCAATACAGAAATTTTAAAATCTAGACTTAGTCTAGATTTTTTACAACAAAAATTCGAATTTTCAAAGAAAATAGATTTTTCCGATTAAATCGGAGTATGTCAAAAGACGCAGAATAACCAGCTGATTACAAATAAATAAAAATATTTGACAGCGTCAATATAAAATTTTGAAGTTTCTATTCAAAAACGTCAATTTTTCAATAGTTTAGGTATTTTTGGTAGGTATTTTAAAACCGACCGTCACGCTTAGTATCCGGCTATATGCAGGACGTCGATTTTTATCAAATTACTGAAAATTTTTTAAAAATAGCCACTGAAAAGCAACAGTAATTTTGAAAAAAGTGTTTGAAGTTAACTTTGTCGCGATTCACCAAGTAAACTCGGTTCCATACGATTACATACAAAACGTATGAAAATCAGTTAAAATCGCGATTTTCCTCGATTTTCTCAGGAGTTTCTGATCCGATTTCTTTGTTTCAGGTGTCAAACGGTTCGGGAGACCGAGCCGCGTCCACGAGGTAGGTGTTTGGTGGAAAACAAAAGAAAATTGGGGAAACTCTGAGTCGGAAAATGAGTTTTCCGCGAAAATTAACGGCCGAGCCTAGCAAGCGGGATATCAAACGACGCGGCTAGTGAAGATCTAAAAGGTTATGTAATAATATTATACTACGTCAATATAAAATTTTGAAAAAATTTTGAAAAAACTGATTTTAATTTTAACCAAAAAGAAAATTTGGAAAAATAAGGAAATTTACCAACGGATTTTCGCGTTAGGGGCTTCAAACAGCGCGGACGCGCGAGCCTCGTCTAACTAAACGAAAAACCGTGCCTACCCAATACAGAAATTTTAAAATCTAGACTTAGTCTAGATTTTTTACAACAAAAATTCGAATTTTCAAAGAAAATAGATTTTTCCGATTAAATCGGAGTATGTCAAAAGACGCAGAATAACCAGCTGATTACAAATAAATAAAAATATTTGACAGCGTCAATATAAAATTTTGAAGTTTCTATTCAAAAACGTCAATTTTTCAATAGTTTAGGTATTTTTGGTAGGTATTTTAAAACCGACCGTCACGCTTAGTATCCGGCTATATGCAGGACGTCGATTTTTATCAAATTACTGAAAATTTTTTAAAAATAGCCACTGAAAAGCAACAGTAATTTTGAAAAAAGTGTTTGAAGTTAACTTTGTCGCGATTCACCAAGTAAACTCGGTTCCATACGATTACATACAAAACGTATGAAAATCAGTTAAAATCGCGATTTTCCTCGATTTTCTCAGGAGTTTCTGATCCGATTTCTTTGTTTCAGGTGTCAAACGGTTCGGGAGACCGAGCCGCGTCCACGAGGTAGGTGTTTGGTGGAAAACAAAAGAAAATTGGGGAAACTCTGAGTCGGAAAATGAGTTTTCCGCGAAAATTAACGGCCGAGCCTAGCAAGCGGGATATCAAACGACGCGGCTAGTGAAGATCTAAAAGGTTATGTAATAATATTATACTACGTCAATATAAAATTTTGAAAAAATTTTGAAAAAACTGATTTTAATTTTAACCAAAAAGAAAATTTGGAAAAATAAGGAAATTTACCAACGGATTTTCGCGTTAGGGGCTTCAAACAGCGCGGACGCGCGAGCCTCGTCTAACTAAACGAAAAACCGTGCCTACCCAATACAGAAATTTTAAAATCTAGACTTAGTCTAGATTTTTTACAACAAAAATTCGAATTTTCAAAGAAAATAGATTTTTCCGATTAAATCGGAGTATGTCAAAAGACGCAGAATAACCAGCTGATTACAAATAAATAAAAATATTTGACAGCGTCAATATAAAATTTTGAAGTTTCTATTCAAAAACGTCAATTTTTCAATAGTTTAGGTATTTTTGGTAGGTATTTTAAAACCGACCGTCACGCTTAGTATCCGGCTATATGCAGGACGTCGATTTTTATCAAATTACTGAAAATTTTTTAAAAATAGCCACTGAAAAGCAACAGTAATTTTGAAAAAAGTGTTTGAAGTTAACTTTGTCGCGATTCACCAAGTAAACTCGGTTCCATACGATTACATACAAAACGTATGAAAATCAGTTAAAATCGCGATTTTCCTCGATTTTCTCAGGAGTTTCTGATCCGATTTCTTTGTTTCAGGTGTCAAACGGTTCGGGAGACCGAGCCGCGTCCACGAGGTAGGTGTTTGGTGGAAAACAAAAGAAAATTGGGGAAACTCTGAGTCGGAAAATGAGTTTTCCGCGAAAATTAACGGCCGAGCCTAGCAAGCGGGATATCAAACGACGCGGCTAGTGAAGATCTAAAAGGTTATGTAATAATATTATACTACGTCAATATAAAATTTTGAAAAAATTTTGAAAAAACTGATTTTAATTTTAACCAAAAAGAAAATTTGGAAAAATAAGGAAATTTACCAACGGATTTTCGCGTTAGGGGCTTCAAACAGCGCGGACGCGCGAGCCTCGTCTAACTAAACGAAAAACCGTGCCTACCCAATACAGAAATTTTAAAATCTAGACTTAGTCTAGATTTTTTACAACAAAAATTCGAATTTTCAAAGAAAATAGATTTTTCCGATTAAATCGGAGTATGTCAAAAGACGCAGAATAACCAGCTGATTACAAATAAATAAAAATATTTGACAGCGTCAATATAAAATTTTGAAGTTTCTATTCAAAAACGTCAATTTTTCAATAGTTTAGGTATTTTTGGTAGGTATTTTAAAACCGACCGTCACGCTTAGTATCCGGCTATATGCAGGACGTCGATTTTTATCAAATTACTGAAAATTTTTTAAAAATAGCCACTGAAAAGCAACAGTAATTTTGAAAAAAGTGTTTGAAGTTAACTTTGTCGCGATTCACCAAGTAAACTCGGTTCCATACGATTACATACAAAACGTATGAAAATCAGTTAAAATCGCGATTTTCCTCGATTTTCTCAGGAGTTTCTGATCCGATTTCTTTGTTTCAGGTGTCAAACGGTTCGGGAGACCGAGCCGCGTCCACGAGGTAGGTGTTTGGTGGAAAACAAAAGAAAATTGGGGAAACTCTGAGTCGGAAAATGAGTTTTCCGCGAAAATTAACGGCCGAGCCTAGCAAGCGGGATATCAAACGACGCGGCTAGTGAAGATCTAAAAGGTTATGTAATAATATTATACTACGTCAATATAAAATTTTGAAAAAATTTTGAAAAAACTGATTTTAATTTTAACCAAAAAGAAAATTTGGAAAAATAAGGAAATTTACCAACGGATTTTCGCGTTAGGGGCTTCAAACAGCGCGGACGCGCGAGCCTCGTCTAACTAAACGAAAAACCGTGCCTACCCAATACAGAAATTTTAAAATCTAGACTTAGTCTAGATTTTTTACAACAAAAATTCGAATTTTCAAAGAAAATAGATTTTTCCGATTAAATCGGAGTATGTCAAAAGACGCAGAATAACCAGCTGATTACAAATAAATAAAAATATTTGACAGCGTCAATATAAAATTTTGAAGTTTCTATTCAAAAACGTCAATTTTTCAATAGTTTAGGTATTTTTGGTAGGTATTTTAAAACCGACCGTCACGCTTAGTATCCGGCTATATGCAGGACGTCGATTTTTATCAAATTACTGAAAATTTTTTAAAAATAGCCACTGAAAAGCAACAGTAATTTTGAAAAAAGTGTTTGAAGTTAACTTTGTCGCGATTCACCAAGTAAACTTTTTTTTTTTTTTTTTTTTTTTTTTTTGTTTGCGCGGTGAAATGCGTTTACGCACCGTACCCCCCACCGGGGTGGCGGGGGGCGTGTGTGGGACTCCCGCCTGAGCAACTGACACGTCGCCCAGGGGACTACCCACTAAAACACCGCGGCGCTCCGTCTTCGCCTTTGTGGTGAAGCCGTGGGGCCCGGACCGTCGGCCCTACGCCACGACTTCACCGGCGATGGGCCCGTCTACTGCACGACGGGCCCATTTTGACCCCCCCGCGGTGAAGGGGGGCCTGTGGGAACAACCGGGAGCGCCCGATTGTTCCCACCCGTCGACGGTGGTGGACCGTGCAATGCGGGCAGGTGGATTCCCACGTCCCCCGCCCACTGGCCACCACCAGGCTGGACTTGGGCGCGATCGCGCCTCGTCCGGCCCCTTCGACGTCTGCGGTGCGGGGGCGCGAGAGGATCGTTCTCACGCACCCGCTCCGCAGCCTCCTTCTGCGACATGACGTCCTCGCAGAAAGAGGCCACCGCGACCCAGACCGCCTCGGAGCCCAGCATGGCGTACACCAAGCCGGGCAGCGAGAGGTCCGGGCCAGCGGACGCCTGGAGGCGACGACGTGGCACATCCCAGGCCGGACATTCGGCCAGGGTGTGCCACGCTGTGTCGTCCGGCGCGCCACAGTGGTGGCACGCCGTGGATTCCTCCCTTTGAATCCGGCACAGGAAATGTCCGAAGCTGCCATGCCCGGACAAGACCTGCGCCAGACGGTAGGTGAGGAACCCATGCCTCCTGTCGATCCATCCCTCTATGACTGGACCGACGGCGTCCAGGGTCCACCGCCCGTCGTCCGCGTTGGCCATCTCCGCCGTCCACCGGCGGAACATGACCTCGCGGGCCCTTCGCCAGACGGCGACCCTCTCCTCAGGTGCTGCGGGCTCCCCCTGAGCCCGCTTGTCCGCCGTCCAGTGATAGACGGCGGCCAGCACCTCGGCCTCAAAGTACCATGGCGGAGTGCCCGCCATGGCACATGCCGCCCCGTGACCAACCGTGCCGTAAGCCCGCGCCATTCGCTGTGCGATGGCGCGTTGGGGCTTACGCAGCAGGGCACGGTTGGTTTCCGGCAAATCGTGCGCCCACACGGGCGCACCGTACAGCGCCATGCTGCGCAGCACGCCGGCATAAAGGCGCCGGCATGCTGCAGCAGGCCCCCCGATGTTCGGGAGGAGCCAACTGAGGCTCCTCGCCGACTTTAGGAGGCGTTCGCGGAGCAGGCGGAAGTGCTCCGCGAACTTCCACCGGCACGATATGGTCAGGCCCAGATATTTTATCTGGGCCTGCACCTCCACCCTCCTCCCGGCCACCACGACGTGGGCGTCCGGCGGCGGCTCCCCTCGAGGCCCATGAAAATATATGGCCTCGGTTTTGGGGAGCGCCACTTCCAGCCCCAGCCGCCCGATGCGACGGGCGACCAGGGTTCCCCCCACCGACGCCCGGTCGGCCGCCTCCCCGAAGTTGCGCCCCCCGCGCCGTGACGAGGGTGTCGTCCGCATAGCAGACGACACCAACGCCATCGGGGAGGGCGCCCCGGAGGAGCCAGTCGTAGCCCACGTTCCACAGGAGTGGTCCTAGGACCGACCCCTGCGGAACGCCCGACTCCACCGGCCGCCGCCTCATGCGGCCGTCCCTGCCGACGAACAGTACCTCCCGGCCTTGGAGGTAGTCCGTCAGCAGGACCCTCAGGTATGGAGGCACTCCGTGATACCGGAGCGCCTCCAATATTGTGGCGTGGGGGATGGAGTTGAAGGCGTTCTTTATGTCGAATGACACCGCCATCACCCCTCCCCCCGCCCTCGCCCCCTCCTGGGTGATGCGCTTCACCTCCAGAAGCGCATCCACCGTGGACCGGCCCGTCCGAAACCCGTACTGGGCCTCGGACAAGTCGGGGCCGGTCCCCCCCAGGTGCTCCTTGAGGCGTGCCGCGATCACGCTCTCAAGGAGCTTGGCCGCATCGTCCAGGAGGACGATCGGCCGATAGCCGGAGGGCGAATCCTCCGGCCGACCCACCTTTCGGAGGAGGCACAGAACCCCCTCCTTCCACACCTTCGGGAACCTCCCCGACGCAAAGCAGCGGTCGAAGAGGTCCCGAAAGCGTCGCTCCATTTGGGCGGTGGCTATTGCCACCACCCGTGCCGGCACGCCGTCTGGCCCCGGCGCCGTCTTCTTGCCCCGGAGGCGAGCCGCCGCCGAGGCAAACTCCGTCTCCGACACCGGGGGAATCCCGGCGTCGGCCGGAGGGCCCATTCGCGGGAGCGGGGCCATCCGGGGAGGGACGAAGTCCGGCGAGCGGTCCGGGAAGAGACCCCGGACCACCTCCTCCAGCAAGGCCGGCTGGAGGGCCTCGACTACGGGGGGGCCGATCGGACGCAGCTGATTGCGCGCCGCCCGATACGGCCTACCCCAGGGGTCGGCATCCAGCCCCGCCAACATCTCCAGCCGCGCCGCTTTTTTGGCCTCCCTGATTGCCGTCTTGAGGACACGCCGGGCCTCGACGTAGGAGGCATAGAGGCGGTCCTCGTTGGCGGCATCACGGTTGGCGCGGCGGCGGGCCCGCTGGAAGGCCCTCCTCGCGGCGCCGCAGTCGTCCCGGAGGCCGGCGAGTTCCGCCGACCACCAGTAAACTGCGCGCCTGGGCGGCGGCCGTCGCGACCGAGGCATGCTGGAGTCGCACACCTCGGTCATTGCCTCCCTCAGTTGGAGGGCGGCCTCGTCGACGTCCGGACTGTCCGACGGAGCGAACCAGTCCTGGACGAAGGCCGCCTCCGTGGCCGCGATGCGGTCCAGCCGCATCAGGGACCACCGCGGGAAGGACCTTCTTCCTTCCCGCTCCCCCCCCACCACCGGTGGACACTGAGTGGAGAACTCTATCCGAATGTACCTATGATCGGATAGATTCTCCCTCAGGTCCACCTCCCACCGGCGCACGAGCGCGGCCAGGGCTGCAGTGCCGAACGAGACGTCCGGCACCGAGCTCCCGTTTTGGCGCACGCACGTGCGCACTGCCCCCCTGTTGAGGAGCACCAGACCCGTCGACGCCGCCCAGGCCGCTAGACAGCGGCCCAGGGGGCTATCGACATGGTCTCCCCAGGCCGTGGACCTGGCGTTTAGGTCGCCCAAGACCACGACCTTGCTCCTCCCCAGTCGTGCAAGCGCCGCCGTGAGAGTCTGGAGATAGTTCTCCAGCTCCACGACCGGACGCTTTGGGGGGAAGTACACGCCCACCAGGGCGATATCCCCCCACGCGGCGGCCACGTATCCATGGCCCCTCTCTATGAACGAGAGGGGCGGGGAGTCCGTGGAAGGCCGCGGCACGATGGCCACCGTACCGTCCGTGTCCCGCAGCCAGGAGGCTGGGAACGAGAACGGCTCGGCGACCACGGCAAGGTCCCCCGACCACTCGGCTAGCACTTGGACCATTAGGTCCTGTGCCGCCTGACAGTGGTTGAGGTTAACCTGCATAATGGTTCGATGTCCGAGACTGGGCATTACTCGGACATCGTTCCATCAACGGTGACCGGGGGAACCTGGGCACCTGAAAGGGCGGGCCGTGCGGTGGCCTGCTCCTTTCCCCTCTTGACGGGAGGGCTACATTTAGCCCCCCCCATTACGTGGCCTGTCGGCCTCCCACTGGCTGCACATACAGCGCAGTAGGGGGTCCCGGTGCAGGTGGCCTGCCGATGGCCGGCCTGGCCACACCGGAAGCACAGGGCCGACCTGTCCACCGGTGAAGGGCAAAACGGCCGGGCGTGTCCGAGCGCGAGGCACCGGTAACAGCGCATTGGCTGCTCCTCCAGCGCCCGGACCACCGCCGAACTAAAGCCGATGAGTAACCGTCCCTTTTTGAGGACGGCCTCAGCGGCGACGGCGGGGCACTGAAGCCGAATGCGGCCCATGCCCCCGCTGCCCTGCCGGATTTCCCCAGCCTTTACGACCCCCAGATCGCATCCCCCGGCCGCCGCCACGGCAGCGGCTACCTCGCCCTTAGTGACGGAGTCGTCTAACTCCGACACTATCAGGGACGAGGTCTTGACAGGCCGCGCCACCTTGGCCACGTCGGCGATGGCCTCCGCCATCTTGGCGGCAAAGGCGTCGGCCTTCTGTTGCCGGTCGGCCCCCGGGAACTCGAAAATTCGAGCCCCCGTTTGGGTCCGTCGGCACGTCACCCTCTCTATACCCATCTCTGAAGGGCGGACCGTCTGTCGGGCTCTAATGAACGCCGACTCATAGGTCTCGCCCTTCGAGACGGCCTCCGGTGAGAGGGTGATGACGACTGCCGCTGTTTTGGAGGCGGCACTCTTTTTCTTCTTCCGGCTCTTTTTGGGAGCCGGAGTAGGGGCCGCCTTTTTGGCAGGCCTCTGCGTTGCGGAGGAAGGAGGCTGAGGCGCCTTCTTCTTCCTTCGGGCCACTGTGGCCCACCCCTCGTTGGCCTCTGTGGCCGAGGGCAGCATTGTGTCCTCCTGAGAGGACACTACCGCCGCCGACTGGGTGCCGGACGGGCCCGCGACCGGGACCGCCGGGACAGGGGCCGGTGCGGCCGGAGCCGCCGCCTTCTTGGCCGCCTTCTTCTTTTGGGACGCCGACGCCGGGATAGAAACCGGCGCCGGGCCCGCCGCCGGGGCCACCACCCCCGAGCGACCCTTGCTCGCCGCCAATGGCGGCCGGACCACCCTCGCCGGCAAGAGGCGGTCCTCGACGCCGGCCAGGCAGGAGCGCACGAAGGCACGCTCCTCCTGCATGACCCCTCTAATCGCTTCCAGCATCTCCGGGGACAAGGTACCTCCGGTGCTGGGAGCAGGGGCTACCGGCCCCTTGCGGCGGAGCCCTTCCAGCTCCTTTCGGAGCGCCGCGATTTCGAGGCTCTGGCTTTCCACCATAGCCTCTAGTCGCTTAGCCTCCTCTGAGGCCACCCGACTCATCGCCTCCGCGACGATCTCGCCGAGCGACGCCGCCGAGGCCCTGAGAGCCGCCTGAGCCGGCTTTGTGAGCTTGGAGGAGTTGGCGGTCACCAAGATGGCTTCCACCTCCTCCTCCGCCTGCTTCTTAAGGAGGCTCGCCAGCCTTCCCATGTCTTTCTTGGCGGCGGGAGTATTCCTCGCCGCCAAGTACCTCGCGCGCGATGCCTCGCTCGGCGCGGCCTCCTCGCTTTCCGACGGGGGCTCCGCTCTCGGCGCACCCCGCGGAGTACGGCCTCTGCCGCGGACACTACGACCGCGTTTGGCCTTGACGGCCTTGACGGACGATGTCCCAGAGGACCCCTCTGACGCACGCGTGCGCGACCTAAGCCGCTTTCGCGTCCATTTGTCCGACGCATCGCTCGCCACCGATGCGTCGGACAGACACCCGTCCGACATGTCACTCGGCCTGACGAACAGGTCCGAGGACGGTCGTGCGACTGGTGGCGTCTCCACCTCTCGCACCTGCACCACTGCAGGTTGGTCCTGAGAAGGACCTTTTGGGTGGCCCTGAGAAGGGCCTTTTGGGGGACTCCCGGGGGTTACGGGATCCGCACGCTTAGACAAATCCATTTAAAGAATTTGAAGTCTCTTCCGCACAGTATGGTTTCTGAGATTTGGTCACCTACACTACTGGCCACTGCGTTACCGCGCACCAAGTAGGAGGGTCCAGGACAGACGACGGGGACGTACTCGAGAAACACTGTGGGGCCTGCCCCATTCACCAAGTAAACTCGGTTCCATACGATTACATACAAAACGTATGAAAATCAGTTAAAATCGCGATTTTCCTCGATTTTCTCAGGAGTTTCTGATCCGATTTCTTTGTTTCAGGTGTCAAACGGTTCGGGAGACCGAGCCGCGTCCACGAGGTAGGTGTTTGGTGGAAAACAAAAGAAAATTGGGGAAACTCTGAGTCGGAAAATGAGTTTTCCGCGAAAATTAACGGCCGAGCCTAGCAAGCGGGATATCAAACGACGCGGCTAGTGAAGATCTAAAAGGTTATGTAATAATATTATACTACGTCAATATAAAATTTTGAAAAAATTTTGAAAAAACTGATTTTAATTTTAACCAAAAAGAAAATTTGGAAAAATAAGGAAATTTACCAACGGATTTTCGCGTTAGGGGCTTCAAACAGCGCGGACGCGCGAGCCTCGTCTAACTAAACGAAAAACCGTGCCTACCCAATACAGAAATTTTAAAATCTAGACTTAGTCTAGATTTTTTACAACAAAAATTCGAATTTTCAAAGAAAATAGATTTTTCCGATTAAATCGGAGTATGTCAAAAGACGCAGAATAACCAGCTGATTACAAATAAATAAAAATATTTGACAGCGTCAATATAAAATTTTGAAGTTTCTATTCAAAAACGTCAATTTTTCAATAGTTTAGGTATTTTTGGTAGGTATTTTAAAACCGACCGTCACGCTTAGTATCCGGCTATATGCAGGACGTCGATTTTTATCAAATTACTGAAAATTTTTTAAAAATAGCCACTGAAAAGCAACAGTAATTTTGAAAAAAGTGTTTGAAGTTAACTTTGTCGCGATTCACCAAGTAAACTCGGTTCCATACGATTACATACAAAACGTATGAAAATCAGTTAAAATCGCGATTTTCCTCGATTTTCTCAGGAGTTTCTGATCCGATTTCTTTGTTTCAGGTGTCAAACGGTTCGGGAGACCGAGCCGCGTCCACGAGGTAGGTGTTTGGTGGAAAACAAAAGAAAATTGGGGAAACTCTGAGTCGGAAAATGAGTTTTCCGCGAAAATTAACGGCCGAGCCTAGCAAGCGGGATATCAAACGACGCGGCTAGTGAAGATCTAAAAGGTTATGTAATAATATTATACTACGTCAATATAAAATTTTGAAAAAATTTTGAAAAAACTGATTTTAATTTTAACCAAAAAGAAAATTTGGAAAAATAAGGAAATTTACCAACGGATTTTCGCGTTAGGGGCTTCAAACAGCGCGGACGCGCGAGCCTCGTCTAACTAAACGAAAAACCGTGCCTACCCAATACAGAAATTTTAAAATCTAGACTTAGTCTAGATTTTTTACAACAAAAATTCGAATTTTCAAAGAAAATAGATTTTTCCGATTAAATCGGAGTATGTCAAAAGACGCAGAATAACCAGCTGATTACAAATAAATAAAAATATTTGACAGCGTCAATATAAAATTTTGAAGTTTCTATTCAAAAACGTCAATTTTTCAATAGTTTAGGTATTTTTGGTAGGTATTTTAAAACCGACCGTCACGCTTAGTATCCGGCTATATGCAGGACGTCGATTTTTATCAAATTACTGAAAATTTTTTAAAAATAGCCACTGAAAAGCAACAGTAATTTTGAAAAAAGTGTTTGAAGTTAACTTTGTCGCGATTCACCAAGTAAACTCGGTTCCATACGATTACATACAAAACGTATGAAAATCAGTTAAAATCGCGATTTTCCTCGATTTTCTCAGGAGTTTCTGATCCGATTTCTTTGTTTCAGGTGTCAAACGGTTCGGGAGACCGAGCCGCGTCCACGAGGTAGGTGTTTGGTGGAAAACAAAAGAAAATTGGGGAAACTCTGAGTCGGAAAATGAGTTTTCCGCGAAAATTAACGGCCGAGCCTAGCAAGCGGGATATCAAACGACGCGGCTAGTGAAGATCTAAAAGGTTATGTAATAATATTATACTACGTCAATATAAAATTTTGAAAAAATTTTGAAAAAACTGATTTTAATTTTAACCAAAAAGAAAATTTGGAAAAATAAGGAAATTTACCAACGGATTTTCGCGTTAGGGGCTTCAAACAGCGCGGACGCGCGAGCCTCGTCTAACTAAACGAAAAACCGTGCCTACCCAATACAGAAATTTTAAAATCTAGACTTAGTCTAGATTTTTTACAACAAAAATTCGAATTTTCAAAGAAAATAGATTTTTCCGATTAAATCGGAGTATGTCAAAAGACGCAGAATAACCAGCTGATTACAAATAAATAAAAATATTTGACAGCGTCAATATAAAATTTTGAAGTTTCTATTCAAAAACGTCAATTTTTCAATAGTTTAGGTATTTTTGGTAGGTATTTTAAAACCGACCGTCACGCTTAGTATCCGGCTATATGCAGGACGTCGATTTTTATCAAATTACTGAAAATTTTTTAAAAATAGCCACTGAAAAGCAACAGTAATTTTGAAAAAAGTGTTTGAAGTTAACTTTGTCGCGATTCACCAAGTAAACTCGGTTCCATACGATTACATACAAAACGTATGAAAATCAGTTAAAATCGCGATTTTCCTCGATTTTCTCAGGAGTTTCTGATCCGATTTCTTTGTTTCAGGTGTCAAACGGTTCGGGAGACCGAGCCGCGTCCACGAGGTAGGTGTTTGGTGGAAAACAAAAGAAAATTGGGGAAACTCTGAGTCGGAAAATGAGTTTTCCGCGAAAATTAACGGCCGAGCCTAGCAAGCGGGATATCAAACGACGCGGCTAGTGAAGATCTAAAAGGTTATGTAATAATATTATACTACGTCAATATAAAATTTTGAAAAAATTTTGAAAAAACTGATTTTAATTTTAACCAAAAAGAAAATTTGGAAAAATAAGGAAATTTACCAACGGATTTTCGCGTTAGGGGCTTCAAACAGCGCGGACGCGCGAGCCTCGTCTAACTAAACGAAAAACCGTGCCTACCCAATACAGAAATTTTAAAATCTAGACTTAGTCTAGATTTTTTACAACAAAAATTCGAATTTTCAAAGAAAATAGATTTTTCCGATTAAATCGGAGTATGTCAAAAGACGCAGAATAACCAGCTGATTACAAATAAATAAAAATATTTGACAGCGTCAATATAAAATTTTGAAGTTTCTATTCAAAAACGTCAATTTTTCAATAGTTTAGGTATTTTTGGTAGGTATTTTAAAACCGACCGTCACGCTTAGTATCCGGCTATATGCAGGACGTCGATTTTTATCAAATTACTGAAAATTTTTTAAAAATAGCCACTGAAAAGCAACAGTAATTTTGAAAAAAGTGTTTGAAGTTAACTTTGTCGCGATTCACCAAGTAAACTCGGTTCCATACGATTACATACAAAACGTATGAAAATCAGTTAAAATCGCGATTTTCCTCGATTTTCTCAGGAGTTTCTGATCCGATTTCTTTGTTTCAGGTGTCAAACGGTTCGGGAGACCGAGCCGCGTCCACGAGGTAGGTGTTTGGTGGAAAACAAAAGAAAATTGGGGAAACTCTGAGTCGGAAAATGAGTTTTCCGCGAAAATTAACGGCCGAGCCTAGCAAGCGGGATATCAAACGACGCGGCTAGTGAAGATCTAAAAGGTTATGTAATAATATTATACTACGTCAATATAAAATTTTGAAAAAATTTTGAAAAAACTGATTTTAATTTTAACCAAAAAGAAAATTTGGAAAAATAAGGAAATTTACCAACGGATTTTCGCGTTAGGGGCTTCAAACAGCGCGGACGCGCGAGCCTCGTCTAACTAAACGAAAAACCGTGCCTACCCAATACAGAAATTTTAAAATCTAGACTTAGTCTAGATTTTTTACAACAAAAATTCGAATTTTCAAAGAAAATAGATTTTTCCGATTAAATCGGAGTATGTCAAAAGACGCAGAATAACCAGCTGATTACAAATAAATAAAAATATTTGACAGCGTCAATATAAAATTTTGAAGTTTCTATTCAAAAACGTCAATTTTTCAATAGTTTAGGTATTTTTGGTAGGTATTTTAAAACCGACCGTCACGCTTAGTATCCGGCTATATGCAGGACGTCGATTTTTATCAAATTACTGAAAATTTTTTAAAAATAGCCACTGAAAAGCAACAGTAATTTTGAAAAAAGTGTTTGAAGTTAACTTTGTCGCGATTCACCAAGTAAACTCGGTTCCATACGATTACATACAAAACGTATGAAAATCAGTTAAAATCGCGATTTTCCTCGATTTTCTCAGGAGTTTCTGATCCGATTTCTTTGTTTCAGGTGTCAAACGGTTCGGGAGACCGAGCCGCGTCCACGAGGTAGGTGTTTGGTGGAAAACAAAAGAAAATTGGGGAAACTCTGAGTCGGAAAATGAGTTTTCCGCGAAAATTAACGGCCGAGCCTAGCAAGCGGGATATCAAACGACGCGGCTAGTGAAGATCTAAAAGGTTATGTAATAATATTATACTACGTCAATATAAAATTTTGAAAAAATTTTGAAAAAACTGATTTTAATTTTAACCAAAAAGAAAATTTGGAAAAATAAGGAAATTTACCAACGGATTTTCGCGTTAGGGGCTTCAAACAGCGCGGACGCGCGAGCCTCGTCTAACTAAACGAAAAACCGTGCCTACCCAATACAGAAATTTTAAAATCTAGACTTAGTCTAGATTTTTTACAACAAAAATTCGAATTTTCAAAGAAAATAGATTTTTCCGATTAAATCGGAGTATGTCAAAAGACGCAGAATAACCAGCTGATTACAAATAAATAAAAATATTTGACAGCGTCAATATAAAATTTTGAAGTTTCTATTCAAAAACGTCAATTTTTCAATAGTTTAGGTATTTTTGGTAGGTATTTTAAAACCGACCGTCACGCTTAGTATCCGGCTATATGCAGGACGTCGATTTTTATCAAATTACTGAAAATTTTTTAAAAATAGCCACTGAAAAGCAACAGTAATTTTGAAAAAAGTGTTTGAAGTTAACTTTGTCGCGATTCACCAAGTAAACTCGGTTCCATACGATTACATACAAAACGTATGAAAATCAGTTAAAATCGCGATTTTCCTCGATTTTCTCAGGAGTTTCTGATCCGATTTCTTTGTTTCAGGTGTCAAACGGTTCGGGAGACCGAGCCGCGTCCACGAGGTAGGTGTTTGGTGGAAAACAAAAGAAAATTGGGGAAACTCTGAGTCGGAAAATGAGTTTTCCGCGAAAATTAACGGCCGAGCCTAGCAAGCGGGATATCAAACGACGCGGCTAGTGAAGATCTAAAAGGTTATGTAATAATATTATACTACGTCAATATAAAATTTTGAAAAAATTTTGAAAAAACTGATTTTAATTTTAACCAAAAAGAAAATTTGGAAAAATAAGGAAATTTACCAACGGATTTTCGCGTTAGGGGCTTCAAACAGCGCGGACGCGCGAGCCTCGTCTAACTAAACGAAAAACCGTGCCTACCCAATACAGAAATTTTAAAATCTAGACTTAGTCTAGATTTTTTACAACAAAAATTCGAATTTTCAAAGAAAATAGATTTTTCCGATTAAATCGGAGTATGTCAAAAGACGCAGAATAACCAGCTGATTACAAATAAATAAAAATATTTGACAGCGTCAATATAAAATTTTGAAGTTTCTATTCAAAAACGTCAATTTTTCAATAGTTTAGGTATTTTTGGTAGGTATTTTAAAACCGACCGTCACGCTTAGTATCCGGCTATATGCAGGACGTCGATTTTTATCAAATTACTGAAAATTTTTTAAAAATAGCCACTGAAAAGCAACAGTAATTTTGAAAAAAGTGTTTGAAGTTAACTTTGTCGCGATTCACCAAGTAAACTTTTTTTTGTTCTCGCGGTGAAATGCGTTTACGCACCGTACCCCCCACCGGGGTGGCGGGGGGCGTGTGTGGGACTCCCACCTGGGCAACTGACACGTCGCCCAGGGGACTACCCACTAAAACACCGCGGCGCTCCGTCTTCGCCTTGTGGTGAAGCCGTGGGGCCCGGACCGTCGGCCCTACGCCACGACTTCACCGGCGATGGGCCCGTCTACTGCACGACGGGCCCATTTTGACCCCCCCGCGGTGAAGGGGGGCCTGTGGGAACAACCGGGAGCGCCCGATTGTTCCCACCCGTCGACGGTGGTGGACCGTGCAATGCGGGCAGGTGGATTCCCACGTCCCCCGCCCACTGGCCACCACCAGGCTGGACTTGGGCGCGATCGCGCCTCGTCCGGCCCCTTCGACGTCTGCGGTGCGGGGGCGCGAGAGGATCGTTCTCACGCACCCGCTCCGCAGCCTCCTTCTGCGACATGACGTCCTCGCAGAAAGAGGCCACCGCGACCCAGACCGCCTCGGAGCCCAGCATGGCGTACACCAAGCCGGGCAGCGAGAGGTCCGGGCCAACGGACGCCTGGAGGCGACGACGTGGCACATCCCAGGCCGGACATTCGGCCAGGGTGTGCCACGCTGTGTCGTCCGGCGCGCCACAGTGGTGGCACGCCGTGGATTCCTCCCTTTGAATCCGGCACAGGAAATGTCCGAAGCTGCCATGCCCGGACAAGACCTGCGCCAGACGGTAGGTGAGGAACCCATGCCTCCTGTCGATCCATCCCTCTATGACTGGACCGACGGCGTCCAGGGTCCACCGCCCGTCGTCCGCGTTGGCCATCTCCGCCGTCCACCGGCGGAACATGACCTCGCGGGCCCTTCGCCAGACGGCGACCCTCTCCTCAGGTGCTGCGGGCTCCCCCTGAGCCCGCTTGTCCGCCGTCCAATGGTAGACGGCGGCCAGCACCTCGGCCTCAAAGTACCATGGCGGAGTGCCCGCCATGGCACATGCCGCCCCGTGACCAACCGTGCCGTAAGCCCGCGCCATTCGCTGTGCGATGGCGCGCTGGGGCTTACGGAGCAGGGCACGGTTGGTTTCCACCAAATCGTGCGCCCACACGGGCGCACCGTACAGCGCCATGCTGCGCAGCACGCCGGCATATAGGCGCCGGCATGCCGCAGCAGGCCCCCCGATGTTCGGGAGGAGCCAACTAAGGCTCCTCGCCGACTTGAGGAGGCGTTCGCGGAGCAGGCGGAAGTGCTCCGCGAACTTCCATCGGCTGGATATGGTGAGGCCCAGATATTTTATCTGGGCCTGCACCACCACCCTCCTCCCGGCCACCACGACGTGGGCGTCCGGCGGCGGCTCCCCCCGAGGCCCATGGAAATATATGGCCTCGGTTTTGTGGAGCGCCACCCCCAGTCCCAGCCGCCCGATACGACGGGCGACCAGGGTTCCCCCCACCGACGCCCGGTCGGCCGCCTCCCCGTAGTCGCGACCCCGCGCCGTGACGAGGGTGTCATCCGCGTAGCAGATGACACCCACGCCATCGGGGAGGGCGCCCCGGAGGAGCCAGTCATACCCTATGTTCCACAGGAGTGGTCCTAGGACCGACCCCTGCGGAACACCTGACTCCACCGGCCGCCGCCTCATGCGGCCGTCCCTGCCGACGAACAGTACCTCCCGGCCTTGGAGGTAGTTCGTCAGCAGGGCCCTCAGGTATGGAGGCACTCCGTGATACCGGAGTGCCTCCAATATTGTGGCGTGGGGGATGGAGTTGAAGGCGTTCTTGATGTCGAATGACACCGCCAACACCCCTCCCCCCTTCCTCGCCCCCTCCTGGGTGATGCGCCTCAGCTCGAGAAGCGCATCCACCGTGGACCGGCCCGCCCGAAACCCGTACTGGGCCTCGGACAAGTCGGGGCCGGTCCCCCCCAGGTGCTCCTTGAGGCGTGCCGCGATCACGCTCTCAAGGAGCTTGGCCGCGTCGTCCAGGAGGACGATCGGCCGATAGCCGGAGGGCGAATCCTCCGGCCGACCCACCTTCCGGAGGAGGCACAGAACCCCCTCCTTCCACACCTTCGGGAACCTCCCCGACGCTAAGCAGCGGTCGAAGAGGTCCCGAAAACGTCGCTCCATTTGGGCGGTGGCTATCGCCACCACCCGTGCCGGCACGCCGTCTGGCCCCGGCGCCGTCTTCTTCCCCCGGAGGCGAGCCGCCGCCGAGGCAAACTCCGTCTCCGACACCGGGGGAATCCCGGCGTCGGCCGGAGGACCCATTCGCGGGAGCGGGGCCATCCGGGGAGGGTCGAAGTCCGGCGAGCGGTCCGGGAAGAGACCCCGGACCACCTCCTCCAGCAAGGCCGGCTGGAGGGCCTCGACTACGGGGGGGCCGATCGGACGCAGCTGATTGCGCGCCGCCCGATACGGCCTCCCCCAGGGATCGGCATCCAATCCCGCCAGCATCTCCAGCCGCGCCGCCTTTTTGGCCTCCCGGATTGCCACCTTGAGGACGCGCCGGGCCTCCACGTAGGAGGCATAGAGGCGGTCCTCGTTGGCGGCATCACGGTTGGCGCGGCGGCGGGCCCGCTGGAAGGCCCTCCTCGCGGCGCCGCAGTCGTCCCGGAGGCCGGCGAGTTCCGCCGACCACCAGTAGACCGCGCGCTTGGGCGGCGGCCGTCGCGACCGAGGCATGCTGGAGTCGCACACCTCGGTCATTGCCTCCCTCAGTTGGAGGGCGGCCTCGTCGACGTCCGGACTGGCTGACGGAGCAAACCAGTCCTGGACGAAGGCCGCCTCCGTGGCCGCGATGCGGTCCAGCCGCATCAGGGACCACCGCGGGAAGGACCTTCTTCCTTCCCGCTCTCCCCCCACCACCGGTGGACACTGAGTGGAGAACTCTATCCGAATGTACCTATGATCGGATAGATTCTCCCTCAGGTCCACCTCCCACCGGCGCACGAGCGCGGCCAGGGCTGCAGTGCCGAACGAGACGTCCGGCACCGAGCTCCCGTTGTGGCGCACGCACGTGCGCACTGCCCCCCTGTTGAGGAGCACCAGACCCGTCGACGCCGCCCAGGCCGCTAGACAGCGGCCCAGGGGGCTATCGACATGGTCTCCCCAGGCCGTGGACCTGGCGTTTAGGTCGCCCAAGACCACGACCCTGCTCCTCCCCAGTCGTGCAAGCGCCGCCGTGAGAGTCTGGAGATAATTCTCCAGCTCCACGACCGGACGCTTTGGGGGGAAGTAGACGCCCACCAGGGCGGCATCCCCCCACGCGGCGGCCACGTATCCATGGCCCCTCTCTATGAGCGAGAGGGGCGGGGAGTCCGTGGAAGGCCGCGGCACGATGGCCACCGTGCCATCAGTGTCCCGCAGCCAGGAGGCTGCGAACGAGAATGGCTCGGCGACCACGGCAAGGTCCCCCGACCACTCGGCTAGCACTTGGACCATTAGGTCCTGTGCCGCCTGACAGTGGTTGAGGTTAACCTGCATTATGGTTCGATGTCCGAGACTGGGCATTACTCGGACATCGTTCCATCAACGGTGACCGGGGGAACCTGGGCACCTGAAAGGGCGGGCCGTGCGGTGGCCTGCTCCTTTCCCCTCTTGACGGGAGGGCTACATTTAGCCCCCCCCATTACGTGGCCTGTCGGCCTCCCACTGGCTGCACATACAGCGCAGTAGGGGGTCCCTGTGCAGGTGGCCTGTCGATGGCCGGCCTGGCCACACCGGAAGCACAGGGCCGACCTGTCCACCGGTGAAGGACAAAACGGCCGGGCGTGTCCGAGCGCGAGGCACCGGTAACAGCGCATTGGCTGCTCCTCCAGCGCCCGGACCACCGCCGAACTAAAGCCGATCAGAAGCCGTCCCTTTTTGAGGACGGCCTCAGCGGCGACGGCGGGGCACTGAAGCCGGATGCGGCCCATGCCCCCGCTGCCCTGCCGGATTTCCCCGGCCTTCACGACCTCCGGGTCGCACCCTCCGGCCGCCGCCACGGCAGCGGCTACCTCGCCCTTAGTGACGGAGTCGTCCAGCTCCGACACTATGAGGGACGAGGTCTTGACAGGCCGCGCCACCTTGGCCACGTCTGCGATCGCCTCCGCCATTTTGACGGCGAAGGCATCGGCCTGCAGCTCGCGGTTTGCCCCCGGGAACTCGAAGATTCGAGCTCCCGTTTGGGTCCTCCGGCATGTCACCCTCTCTATTCCCATCTCCGAGGGGCGGACCGTCTGTCGGGCTCTGATGAGCACCGACTCATAGGTCTCGCCCTTCGAGACGGCCTCCGGTGAGAGGGTGACCACCACCGCTGCCGTTTTGGAGGCGGCACTTTTCTTCTTTTTCCGGCTCTTTTTGGGAGCCGGAGTAGGGGTCGCCTTTTTGGCAGGCCCCTTCTGCGTCGCTGAGGAAGAAGGCTGAGGCGCCTTCCTCTTCTTCCGGGCCACTGTGGCCCACCCCTCGTTGGCCTCTGTGGCCGAGGGCAGCATCGTGTCCTCCTGTGAGGACACTCCCGCCGCCGATTGGGTTCCGGACGGGCCCGCAACCGGGGCCGCCGGGACAGGGGCCGGTGCGGCCGGAGCCGCCGCCTTTTTGGCCGCCCTCTTCTTTTTGGACGCCGACGCCGGAATTGAAACCGGCGCCGGGTCCGTCGCTGGGCCACCACCCCCGGGCGACCCTTGCTTGCCGCCAATGGCGGCCGGACCACCTTCGCCGGCAAGAGGCGGTCCTCGACGCCGGCCAGGCAGGAGCGCACGAAGGCACGCTCCTCCTGCATGACCCCTCTTATTGCCTCCAACATTTCCGGGGACAAGGTACCTCCGGTGCTGGGAGCAGGGGCTGCCGGCCCCTTGCGGCGGAGCCCTTCCAGCTCCTTTCGGAGCGCCGCGATTTCGAGGCTCTGGCTTTCCACCATAGCCTCTAGTCGCTTAGCCTCCTCTGAGGCCACCCGACTCATCGCCTCCGCGACGATCTCGCCGAGCGACGCCGCCGAGGCCCTGAGAGCCGCCTGAGCCGGCTTTGTGAGCTTGGAGGAGTTGGCGGTCACCAAAATGGCTTCCACCTCCTCCTCCGCCTGCTTCTTGAGGATGCTCGCGAGCTTCCCCATGTCTTTCTTGGCGGCAGGAGTATTCCTCGCCGCCAAGTACCTCGCGCGCGATGCCTCGCTCGGCGCGACCTCCTCGCTTTCCGACGGGGGCTCCGTCCTCGGAGCACCCCGCGGAGTACGGCCTCTGCCGCGGACACTACGGCCGCGTTTGGCCTTGACGGCCTTGACGGACGACGTCCCAGAGGACCCCTCTGACGCACGCGTGCGCGACCTCAGCCGCTTTCGCGTCCATTTGTCCGACGCATCGCTAGCCACCGATGCGTCGGACACACTCCCATCCGACATCTCACTCGGCCTGACAAACAGGTCCGAGGACGTCTGGGCTACTGGTGGCGTCTTCGCCGACCTCGCTAGAGCCTGCACCTCTACAGGCTGGCCCTGAGAAGGGCCTTTTGGGGGATTCCCGGGGGTTGCGGGATCCGCACTCTTAGATTTATCCATGTTTGGATACATCTCTTCCTGCACAGTTTGGTCTTTGAGATTTAGTCTTCTACCGCTACTGGCCACTGCGTTACCGCGCACCAAGTAGGGAGAGTCCAGGGCAGACGACGGGGACGTACTCGAAAAGACACTGTGGGGGCTGCCCCATTCACCAAGTAAACTCGGTTCCATACGATTACATACAAAACGTATGAAAATCAGTTAAAATCGCGATTTTCCTCGATTTTCTCAGGAGTTTCTGATCCGATTTCTTTGTTTCAGGTGTCAAACGGTTCGGGGGACCGAGCCGCGTCCACGAGGTAGGTGTTTGGTGGAAAACAAAAGAAAATTGGGGAAACTCTGAGTCGGAAAATGAGTTTTCCGCGGAAATTAACAACCGAGCCTAGCAAGCGGGATATCAAACGACGCGGCTAGTGAAGATCTAAAAGGTTATGTAATAATATTGTACTACGTCAATATAAAATTTTGAAAAAAATTTGAAAAAACTGATTTTAATTTTAACCAAAAAGAAAATTTGGAAAAATAAGGAAATTTACCAACGGATTTTCGCGTTAGGGGCTTCAAACAGCGCGGACGCGCGAGCCTCGTCTAACTAAACGAAAAACCGTGCCTACCCAATACAGAAATTTTAAAATCTAGACTTAGTCTAGATTTTTTACAACAAAAATTCGAATTTTCAAAGAAAATGGATTTTTCCGATTAAATCGGAGTATGTCAAAAGACGCAGGATAGCCAGCTGATTACAAATAAATAAAAATATTTGACAGCGTCAATATAAGATTTTGAAGTTTCTATTCAAAAACGTAAATTTTTCAAGAGTTTAGGTATTTTTGGTAGGTATTTTAAAACCGACCGTCACGCTTAGTATCCGGCTATATGCAGGACGTCGATTTTTATTAAATTACTGAAAAAAATTTAAAAATAGTTACTGAAAAGCAACAGTAATTTTGAAAAAAGTGTTTGAAGTTAACTTTGTCGCGATTCACCAAGTAAACTCGGTTCCATACGATTACATACAAAACGTATGAAAATCAGTTAAAATCGCGATTTTCCTCGATTTTCTCAGGAGTTTCTAATCCGATTTCTTTGTTTCAGGTGTCAAACGGTTCGGGGGACCGAGCCGCGTCCACGAGGTAGGTGTTTGGTGGAAAACAAAAGAAAATTGGGGAAACTCTGAGTCGGAAAATGAGTTTTCCGCGGAAATTAACAACCGAGCCTAGCAAGCGGGATATCAAACGACGCGGCTAGTGAAGATCTAAAAGGTTATGTAATAATATTGTACTACGTCAATATAAAATTTAGAAAAAAATTTGAAAAAACTGATTTTAATTTTAACCAAAAAGAAAATTTGGAAAAATAAGGAAATTTACCAACGGATTTTCGCGTTAGGGGCTTCAAACAGCGCGGACGCGCGAGCCTCGTCTAACTAAACGAAAAACCGTGCCTACCCAATACAGAAATTTTAAAATCTAGACTTAGTCTAGATTTTTTACAACAAAAATTCGAATTTTCAAAGAAAATGGATTTTTCCGATTAAATCGGAGTATGTCAAAAGACGCAGGATAGCCAGCTGATTACAAATAAATAAAAATATTTGACAGCGTCAATATAAGATTTTGAAGTTTCTATTCAAAAACGTAAATTTTTCAAGAGTTTAGGTATTTTTGGTAGGTATTTTAAAACCGACCGTCACGCTTAGTATCCGGCTATATGCAGGACGTCGATTTTTATTAAATTACTGAAAAAATTTTAAAAATAGTTACTGAAAAGCAACAGTAATTTTGAAAAAAGTGTTTGAAGTTAACTTTGTCGCGATTCACCAAGTAAACTCGGTTCCATACGATTACATACAAAACGTATGAAAATCAGTTAAAATCGCGATTTTCCTCGATTTTCTCAGGAGTTTCTAATCCGATTTCTTTGTTTCAGGTGTCAAACGGTTCGGGGGACCGAGCCGCGTCCACGAGGTAGGTGTTTGGTGGAAAACAAAAGAAAATTGGGGAAACTCTGAGTCGGAAAATGAGTTTTCCGCGGAAATTAACAACCGAGCCTAGCAAGCGGGATATCAAACGACGCGGCTAGTGAAGATCTAAAAGGTTATGTAATAATATTGTACTACGTCAATATAAAATTTTGAAAAAAATTTGAAAAAACTGATTTTAATTTTAACCAAAAAGAAAATTTGGAAAAATAAGGAAATTTACCAACGGATTTTCGCGTTAGGGGCTTCAAACAGCGCGGACGCGCGAGCCTCGTCTAACTAAACGAAAAACCGTGCCTACCCAATACAGAAATTTTAAAATCTAGACTTAGTCTAGATTTTTTACAACAAAAATTCGAATTTTCAAAGAAAATGGATTTTTCCGATTAAATCGGAGTATGTCAAAAGACGCAGGATAGCCAGCTGATTACAAATAAATAAAAATATTTGACAGCGTCAATATAAGATTTTGAAGTTTCTATTCAAAAACGTAAATTTTTCAAGAGTTTAGGTATTTTTGGTAGGTATTTTAAAACCGACCGTCACGCTTAGTATCCGGCTATATGCAGGACGTCGATTTTTATTAAATTACTGAAAAAATTTTAAAAATAGTTACTGAAAAGCAACAGTAATTTTGAAAAAAGTGTTTGAAGTTAACTTTGTCGCGATTCACCAAGTAAACTCGGTTCCATACGATTACATACAAAACGTATGAAAATCAGTTAAAATCGCGATTTTCCTCGATTTTCTCAGGAGTTTCTAATCCGATTTCTTTGTTTCAGGTGTCAAACGGTTCGGGGGACCGAGCCGCGTCCACGAGGTAGGTGTTTGGTGGAAAACAAAAGAAAATTGGGGAAACTCTGAGTCGGAAAATGAGTTTTCCGCGGAAATTAACAACCGAGCCTAGCAAGCGGGATATCAAACGACGCGGCTAGTGAAGATCTAAAAGGTTATGTAATAATATTGTACTACGTCAATATAAAATTTTGAAAAAAATTTGAAAAAACTGATTTTAATTTTAACCAAAAAGAAAATTTGGAAAAATAAGGAAATTTACCAACGGATTTTCGCGTTAGGGGCTTCAAACAGCGCGGACGCGCGAGCCTCGTCTAACTAAACGAAAAACCGTGCCTACCCAATACAGAAATTTTAAAATCTAGACTTAGTCTAGATTTTTTACAACAAAAATTCGAATTTTCAAAGAAAATGGATTTTTCCGATTAAATCGGAGTATGTCAAAAGACGCAGGATAGCCAGCTGATTACAAATAAATAAAAATATTTGACAGCGTCAATATAAGATTTTGAAGTTTCTATTCAAAAACGTAAATTTTTCAAGAGTTTAGGTATTTTTGGTAGGTATTTTAAAACCGACCGTCACGCTTAGTATCCGGCTATATGCAGGACGTCGATTTTTATTAAATTACTGAAAAAATTTTAAAAATAGTTACTGAAAAGCAACAGTAATTTTGAAAAAAGTGTTTGAAGTTAACTTTGTCGCGATTCACCAAGTAAACTCGGTTCCATACGATTACATACAAAACGTATGAAAATCAGTTAAAATCGCGATTTTCCTCGATTTTCTCAGGAGTTTCTAATCCGATTTCTTTGTTTCAGGTGTCAAACGGTTCGGGGGACCGAGCCGCGTCCACGAGGTAGGTGTTTGGTGGAAAACAAAAGAAAATTGGGGAAACTCTGAGTCGGAAAATGAGTTTTCCGCGGAAATTAACAACCGAGCCTAGCAAGCGGGATATCAAACGACGCGGCTAGTGAAGATCTAAAAGGTTATGTAATAATATTGTACTACGTCAATATAAAATTTAGAAAAAAATTTGAAAAAACTGATTTTAATTTTAACCAAAAAGAAAATTTGGAAAAATAAGGAAATTTACCAACGGATTTTCGCGTTAGGGGCTTCAAACAGCGCGGACGCGCGAGCCTCGTCTAACTAAACGAAAAACCGTGCCTACCCAATACAGAAATTTTAAAATCTAGACTTAGTCTAGATTTTTTACAACAAAAATTCGAATTTTCAAAGAAAATGGATTTTTCCGATTAAATCGGAGTATGTCAAAAGACGCAGGATAGCCAGCTGATTACAAATAAATAAAAATATTTGACAGCGTCAATATAAGATTTTGAAGTTTCTATTCAAAAACGTAAATTTTTCAAGAGTTTAGGTATTTTTGGTAGGTATTTTAAAACCGACCGTCACGCTTAGTATCCGGCTATATGCAGGACGTCGATTTTTATTAAATTACTGAAAAAATTTTAAAAATAGTTACTGAAAAGCAACAGTAATTTTGAAAAAAGTGTTTGAAGTTAACTTTGTCGCGATTCACCAAGTAAACTCGGTTCCATACGATTACATACAAAACGTATGAAAATCAGTTAAAATCGCGATTTTCCTCGATTTTCTCAGGAGTTTCTAATCCGATTTCTTTGTTTCAGGTGTCAAACGGTTCGGGGGACCGAGCCGCGTCCACGAGGTAGGTGTTTGGTGGAAAACAAAAGAAAATTGGGGAAACTCTGAGTCGGAAAATGAGTTTTCCGCGGAAATTAACAACCGAGCCTAGCAAGCGGGATATCAAACGACGCGGCTAGTGAAGATCTAAAAGGTTATGTAATAATATTGTACTACGTCAATATAAAATTTTGAAAAAAATTTGAAAAAACTGATTTTAATTTTAACCAAAAAGAAAATTTGGAAAAATAAGGAAATTTACCAACGGATTTTCGCGTTAGGGGCTTCAAACAGCGCGGACGCGCGAGCCTCGTCTAACTAAACGAAAAACCGTGCCTACCCAATACAGAAATTTTAAAATCTAGACTTAGTCTAGATTTTTTACAACAAAAATTCGAATTTTCAAAGAAAATGGATTTTTCCGATTAAATCGGAGTATGTCAAAAGACGCAGGATAGCCAGCTGATTACAAATAAATAAAAATATTTGACAGCGTCAATATAAGATTTTGAAGTTTCTATTCAAAAACGTAAATTTTTCAAGAGTTTAGGTATTTTTGGTAGGTATTTTAAAACCGACCGTCACGCTTAGTATCCGGCTATATGCAGGACGTCGATTTTTATTAAATTACTGAAAAAATTTTAAAAATAGTTACTGAAAAGCAACAGTAATTTTGAAAAAAGTGTTTGAAGTTAACTTTGTCGCGATTCACCAAGTAAACTCGGTTCCATACGATTACATACAAAACGTATGAAAATCAGTTAAAATCGCGATTTTCCTCGATTTTCTCAGGAGTTTCTAATCCGATTTCTTTGTTTCAGGTGTCAAACGGTTCGGGGGACCGAGCCGCGTCCACGAGGTAGGTGTTTGGTGGAAAACAAAAGAAAATTGGGGAAACTCTGAGTCGGAAAATGAGTTTTCCGCGGAAATTAACAACCGAGCCTAGCAAGCGGGATATCAAACGACGCGGCTAGTGAAGATCTAAAAGGTTATGTAATAATATTGTACTACGTCAATATAAAATTTTGAAAAAAATTTGAAAAAACTGATTTTAATTTTAACCAAAAAGAAAATTTGGAAAAATAAGGAAATTTACCAACGGATTTTCGCGTTAGGGGCTTCAAACAGCGCGGACGCGCGAGCCTCGTCTAACTAAACGAAAAACCGTGCCTACCCAATACAGAAATTTTAAAATCTAGACTTAGTCTAGATTTTTTACAACAAAAATTCGAATTTTCAAAGAAAATGGATTTTTCCGATTAAATCGGAGTATGTCAAAAGACGCAGGATAGCCAGCTGATTACAAATAAATAAAAATATTTGACAGCGTCAATATAAGATTTTGAAGTTTCTATTCAAAAACGTAAATTTTTCAAGAGTTTAGGTATTTTTGGTAGGTATTTTAAAACCGACCGTCACGCTTAGTATCCGGCTATATGCAGGACGTCGATTTTTATTAAATTACTGAAAAAATTTTAAAAATAGTTACTGAAAAGCAACAGTAATTTTGAAAAAAGTGTTTGAAGTTAACTTTGTCGCGATTCACCAAGTAAACTCGGTTCCATACGATTACATACAAAACGTATGAAAATCAGTTAAAATCGCGATTTTCCTCGATTTTCTCAGGAGTTTCTAATCCGATTTCTTTGTTTCAGGTGTCAAACGGTTCGGGGGACCGAGCCGCGTCCACGAGGTAGGTGTTTGGTGGAAAACAAAAGAAAATTGGGGAAACTCTGAGTCGGAAAATGAGTTTTCCGCGGAAATTAACAACCGAGCCTAGCAAGCGGGATATCAAACGACGCGGCTAGTGAAGATCTAAAAGGTTATGTAATAATATTGTACTACGTCAATATAAAATTTTGAAAAAAATTTGAAAAAACTGATTTTAATTTTAACCAAAAAGAAAATTTGGAAAAATAAGGAAATTTACCAACGGATTTTCGCGTTAGGGGCTTCAAACAGCGCGGACGCGCGAGCCTCGTCTAACTAAACGAAAAACCGTGCCTACCCAATACAGAAATTTTAAAATCTAGACTTAGTCTAGATTTTTTACAACAAAAATTCGAATTTTCAAAGAAAATGGATTTTTCCGATTAAATCGGAGTATGTCAAAAGACGCAGGATAGCCAGCTGATTACAAATAAATAAAAATATTTGACAGCGTCAATATAAGATTTTGAAGTTTCTATTCAAAAACGTAAATTTTTCAAGAGTTTAGGTATTTTTGGTAGGTATTTTAAAACCGACCGTCACGCTTAGTATCCGGCTATATGCAGGACGTCGATTTTTATTAAATTACTGAAAAAATTTTAAAAATAGTTACTGAAAAGCAACAGTAATTTTGAAAAAAGTGTTTGAAGTTAACTTTGTCGCGATTCACCAAGTAAACTCGGTTCCATACGATTACATACAAAACGTATGAAAATCAGTTAAAATCGCGATTTTCCTCGATTTTCTCAGGAGTTTCTAATCCGATTTCTTTGTTTCAGGTGTCAAACGGTTCGGGGGACCGAGCCGCGTCCACGAGGTAGGTGTTTGGTGGAAAACAAAAGAAAATTGGGGAAACTCTGAGTCGGAAAATGAGTTTTCCGCGGAAATTAACAACCGAGCCTAGCAAGCGGGATATCAAACGACGCGGCTAGTGAAGATCTAAAAGGTTATGTAATAATATTGTACTACGTCAATATAAAATTTTGAAAAAAATTTGAAAAAACTGATTTTAATTTTAACCAAAAAGAAAATTTGGAAAAATAAGGAAATTTACCAACGGATTTTCGCGTTAGGGGCTTCAAACAGCGCGGACGCGCGAGCCTCGTCTAACTAAACGAAAAACCGTGCCTACCCAATACAGAAATTTTAAAATCTAGACTTAGTCTAGATTTTTTACAACAAAAATTCGAATTTTCAAAGAAAATGGATTTTTCCGATTAAATCGGAGTATGTCAAAAGACGCAGGATAGCCAGCTGATTACAAATAAATAAAAATATTTGACAGCGTCAATATAAGATTTTGAAGTTTCTATTCAAAAACGTAAATTTTTCAAGAGTTTAGGTATTTTTGGTAGGTATTTTAAAACCGACCGTCACGCTTAGTATCCGGCTATATGCAGGACGTCGATTTTTATTAAATTACTGAAAAAATTTTAAAAATAGTTACTGAAAAGCAACAGTAATTTTGAAAAAAGTGTTTGAAGTTAACTTTGTCGCGATTCACCAAGTAAACTCGGTTCCATACGATTACATACAAAACGTATGAAAATCAGTTAAAATCGCGATTTTCCTCGATTTTCTCAGGAGTTTCTAATCCGATTTCTTTGTTTCAGGTGTCAAACGGTTCGGGGGACCGAGCCGCGTCCACGAGGTAGGTGTTTGGTGGAAAACAAAAGAAAATTGGGGAAACTCTGAGTCGGAAAATGAGTTTTCCGCGGAAATTAACAACCGAGCCTAGCAAGCGGGATATCAAACGACGCGGCTAGTGAAGATCTAAAAGGTTATGTAATAATATTGTACTACGTCAATATAAAATTTTGAAAAAAATTTGAAAAAACTGATTTTAATTTTAACCAAAAAGAAAATTTGGAAAAATAAGGAAATTTACCAACGGATTTTCGCGTTAGGGGCTTCAAACAGCGCGGACGCGCGAGCCTCGTCTAACTAAACGAAAAACCGTGCCTACCCAATACAGAAATTTTAAAATCTAGACTTAGTCTAGATTTTTTACAACAAAAATTCGAATTTTCAAAGAAAATGGATTTTTCCGATTAAATCGGAGTATGTCAAAAGACGCAGGATAGCCAGCTGATTACAAATAAATAAAAATATTTGACAGCGTCAATATAAGATTTTGAAGTTTCTATTCAAAAACGTAAATTTTTCAAGAGTTTAGGTATTTTTGGTAGGTATTTTAAAACCGACCGTCACGCTTAGTATCCGGCTATATGCAGGACGTCGATTTTTATTAAATTACTGAAAAAATTTTAAAAATAGTTACTGAAAAGCAACAGTAATTTTGAAAAAAGTGTTTGAAGTTAACTTTGTCGCGATTCACCAAGTAAACTCGGTTCCATACGATTACATACAAAACGTATGAAAATCAGTTAAAATCGCGATTTTCCTCGATTTTCTCAGGAGTTTCTAATCCGATTTCTTTGTTTCAGGTGTCAAACGGTTCGGGGGACCGAGCCGCGTCCACGAGGTAGGTGTTTGGTGGAAAACAAAAGAAAATTGGGGAAACTCTGAGTCGGAAAATGAGTTTTCCGCGGAAATTAACAACCGAGCCTAGCAAGCGGGATATCAAACGACGCGGCTAGTGAAGATCTAAAAGGTTATGTAATAATATTGTACTACGTCAATATAAAATTTTGAAAAAAATTTGAAAAAACTGATTTTAATTTTAACCAAAAAGAAAATTTGGAAAAATAAGGAAATTTACCAACGGATTTTCGCGTTAGGGGCTTCAAACAGCGCGGACGCGCGAGCCTCGTCTAACTAAACGAAAAACCGTGCCTACCCAATACAGAAATTTTAAAATCTAGACTTAGTCTAGATTTTTTACAACAAAAATTCGAATTTTCAAAGAAAATGGATTTTTCCGATTAAATCGGAGTATGTCAAAAGACGCAGGATAGCCAGCTGATTACAAATAAATAAAAATATTTGACAGCGTCAATATAAGATTTTGAAGTTTCTATTCAAAAACGTAAATTTTTCAAGAGTTTAGGTATTTTTGGTAGGTATTTTAAAACCGACCGTCACGCTTAGTATCCGGCTATATGCAGGACGTCGATTTTTATTAAATTACTGAAAAAATTTTAAAAATAGTTACTGAAAAGCAACAGTAATTTTGAAAAAAGTGTTTGAAGTTAACTTTGTCGCGATTCACCAAGTAAACTCGGTTCCATACGATTACATACAAAACGTATGAAAATCAGTTAAAATCGCGATTTTCCTCGATTTTCTCAGGAGTTTCTAATCCGATTTCTTTGTTTCAGGTGTCAAACGGTTCGGGGGACCGAGCCGCGTCCACGAGGTAGGTGTTTGGTGGAAAACAAAAGAAAATTGGGGAAACTCTGAGTCGGAAAATGAGTTTTCCGCGGAAATTAACAACCGAGCCTAGCAAGCGGGATATCAAACGACGCGGCTAGTGAAGATCTAAAAGGTTATGTAATAATATTGTACTACGTCAATATAAAATTTTGAAAAAAATTTGAAAAAACTGATTTTAATTTTAACCAAAAAGAAAATTTGGAAAAATAAGGAAATTTACCAACGGATTTTCGCGTTAGGGGCTTCAAACAGCGCGGACGCGCGAGCCTCGTCTAACTAAACGAAAAACCGTGCCTACCCAATACAGAAATTTTAAAATCTAGACTTAGTCTAGATTTTTTACAACAAAAATTCGAATTTTCAAAGAAAATGGATTTTTCCGATTAAATCGGAGTATGTCAAAAGACGCAGGATAGCCAGCTGATTACAAATAAATAAAAATATTTGACAGCGTCAATATAAGATTTTGAAGTTTCTATTCAAAAACGTAAATTTTTCAAGAGTTTAGGTATTTTTGGTAGGTATTTTAAAACCGACCGTCACGCTTAGTATCCGGCTATATGCAGGACGTCGATTTTTATTAAATTACTGAAAAAATTTTAAAAATAGTTACTGAAAAGCAACAGTAATTTTGAAAAAAGTGTTTGAAGTTAACTTTGTCGCGATTCACCAAGTAAACTCGGTTCCATACGATTACATACAAAACGTATGAAAATCAGTTAAAATCGCGATTTTCCTCGATTTTCTCAGGAGTTTCTAATCCGATTTCTTTGTTTCAGGTGTCAAACGGTTCGGGGGACCGAGCCGCGTCCACGAGGTAGGTGTTTGGTGGAAAACAAAAGAAAATTGGGGAAACTCTGAGTCGGAAAATGAGTTTTCCGCGGAAATTAACAACCGAGCCTAGCAAGCGGGATATCAAACGACGCGGCTAGTGAAGATCTAAAAGGTTATGTAATAATATTGTACTACGTCAATATAAAATTTTGAAAAAAATTTGAAAAAACTGATTTTAATTTTAACCAAAAAGAAAATTTGGAAAAATAAGGAAATTTACCAACGGATTTTCGCGTTAGGGGCTTCAAACAGCGCGGACGCGCGAGCCTCGTCTAACTAAACGAAAAACCGTGCCTACCCAATACAGAAATTTTAAAATCTAGACTTAGTCTAGATTTTTTACAACAAAAATTCGAATTTTCAAAGAAAATGGATTTTTCCGATTAAATCGGAGTATGTCAAAAGACGCAGGATAGCCAGCTGATTACAAATAAATAAAAATATTTGACAGCGTCAATATAAGATTTTGAAGTTTCTATTCAAAAACGTAAATTTTTCAAGAGTTTAGGTATTTTTGGTAGGTATTTTAAAACCGACCGTCACGCTTAGTATCCGGCTATATGCAGGACGTCGATTTTTATTAAATTACTGAAAAAATTTTAAAAATAGTTACTGAAAAGCAACAGTAATTTTGAAAAAAGTGTTTGAAGTTAACTTTGTCGCGATTCACCAAGTAAACTTTTTTTTTTTTTTTTTTTTTTTTGTTCTCGCGGTGAAATGCATTTACGCACCGTACCCCCCACCGGGGTGGCGGGGGGCGTGTGTGGGACTCCCGCCTGAGCAACTGACACGTCGCCCAGGGGACTACCCACTAAAACACCGCGGCGCTCCGTCTTCGCCTTGGTGGTGAAGCCGTGGGGCCCGGACCGGCGGCCCTACGCCACGACTTCACCGGCGATGGGCCCGTCTACTGCACGACGGGCCCATTTTGACCCCCCCCGCGGTGAAGGGGGGCCTGTGGGAACAACCGGGAGCGCCCGATTGTTCCCACCCGTCGACGGTGGTGGACCGTGCAATGCGGGCAGGTGGATTCCCACGTCCCCCGCCCACTGGCCACCACCAGGCTGGACTTGGGCGCGATCGCGCCTCGTCCGGCCCCTTCGACGTCTGCGGTGCGGGGGCGCGAGAGGATCGTTCTCACGCACCCGCTCCGCAGCCTCCTTCTGCGACATGACGTCCTCGCAGAAAGAGGCCACCGCGACCCAGACCGCCTCGGAGCCCAGCATGGCGTACACCAAGCCGGGCAGCGAGAGGTCCGGGCCAGCGGACGCCTGGAGGCGACGACGTGGCACATCCCAGGCCGGACATTCGGCCAGGGTGTGCCACGCTGTGTCGTCCGGCGCGCCACAGTGGTGGCACGCCGTGGATTCCTCCCTTTGAATCCGGCACAGGAAATGTCCGAAGCTGCCATGCCCGGACAAGACCTGCACCAGACGGTAGGTGAGGAACCCATGCCTCCTGTCGATCCATCCCTCAATGACTGGACCGACGGCGTCCAGGGTCCACCGCCCGTCGTCCGCGTTGGCCATCTCCGCCGTCCACCGGCGGAACATGACCTCGCGGGCCCTTCGCCAGACGGCGACCCTCTCTTCCGGTGCTGCGGGCTCCCCCTGAGCCCGCTTGTCCGCCGTCCAGTGGTAGACGGCGGCCAGCACCTCGGCCTCAAAGTACCATGGCGGAGTGCCCGCCATGGCACATGCCGCCCCGTGACCAACCGTGCCGTAAGCCCGCGCCATTCGCTGTGCGATGGCGCGTTGGGGCTTACGGAGCAGGGCACGGTTAGTCGCCACCAGATCGTGCGCCCACACGGGCGCACCGTAAAGGGCCATGCTGCGTAGCACGCCGGCATAAAGGCGCCGGCATGCCACAGCAGGCCCCCCGATGTTTGGGAGGAGCCAACTAAGGCTCCTCGCCGACTTTAGGAGGCGTTCGCGGAGCAGGCGGAAGTGCTCCGCGAACTTCCACCGGCACGATATGGTCAGGCCCAGATATTTTATCTGGGCCTGCACCTCCACCCTCCTCCCGGCCACCACGACGTGGGCGTCCGGCGGCGGCTCCCCTCGAGGCCCATGAAAATATATGGCCTCGGTTTTGGGGAGCGCCACTTCCAGCCCCAGCCGCCCGATACGACGGGCGACCAGGGTTCCCCCCACCGACGCCCGGTCGGCCGCCTCCCCGAAGTTGCGCCCCCGCGCCGTGACGAGGGTGTCGTCCGCATAGCAGACGACACCAACGCCATCGGGGAGGGCGCCCCGGAGGAGCCAGTCATAGCCTATGTTCCACAGGAGTGGTCCTAGGACCGACCCCTGCGGAACGCCCGACTCCACCGGCCGCCGCCTCATGCGGCCGTCCCTGCCGACGAACAGTACCTCCCGGCCTTGGAGGTAGTCCGTCAGCAGGGCCCTCAGGTATGGAGGCACTCCGTGATACCGGAGTGCCTCCAATATTGTGGCGTGGGGGATGGAGTTGAAGGCATTCTTGATGTCAAAAGACACCGCCATCACCCCTCCCCCCGCCCTCGCCCCCCTCCTGGGTGATGCGCTTCACCTCCAGAAGCGCATCCACCGTGGACCGGCCCGTCCGGAACCCGTACTGGGCCTCGGACAAGTCAGGGCCGGTCCCCCCCAGGTGCTCCTTGAGGCGTGCCGCGATCACGCTCTCAAGGAGCTTGGCCGCATCGTCCAGGAGGACGATCGGCCGGTAGCCGGAGGGCGAATCCTCCGGCCGACCCACCTTTCGGAGGAGGCACAAAACCCCCTCCTTCCACACCTTCGGGAACCTCCCCGACGCAAAGCAGCGGTCGAAGAGGTCCCGAAAACGTCGCTCCATTTGGGCGGTGGCTATCGCCACCACCCGTGCCGGCACGCCGTCTGGCCCCGGCGCCGTCTTTTTGCCCCGGAGGCGAGCCGCCGCCGAGGCAAACTCCGTCTCCGACACCGGGGGAATCCCGGCGTCGGCCGGAGGGCCCATTCGCGGGAGCGGGGCCATCCGGGGAGGGTCGAAGTCCGGCGAGCGGTCCGGGAAGAGACCCCGGACCACCTCCTCCAGCAAGGCCGGCTGGAGGGCCTCGACTACGGGGGGGCCGATCGGACGCAGCTGATTGCGCGCCGCCCGATACGGCCTCCCCCAGGGGTCGGCATCCAACCCCGCCAGCATCTCCAGCCTTGCCGCCTTTTTGGCCTCCCGGATTGCCACCTTGAGGACGCGCCGGGCCTCCACGTAGGAGGCATAGAGGCGGTCCTCGTTGGCGGCATCACGGTTGGCGCGGCGGCGGGCCCGCTGGAAGGCCCTCCTCGCGGCGCCGCAGTCGTCCCGGAGGCCGGCGAGTTCCGCCGACCACCAGTAGACCGCGCGCCTGGGCGGCGGCCGTCTCGACCGAGGCATGCTGGAGTCGCACACCTCGGTCATTGCCTCCCTCAGTTGGAGGGCGGCCTCGTCGACGTCCGGACTGTCCGACGGAGCGAACCAGTCCTGGACGAAGGCCGCCTCCGTGGCCGCGATGCGGTCCAGCCGCATCAGGGACCACCGCGGGAAGGACCTTCTTCCTTCCCGCTCCCCCCCCCACCACCGGTGGACACTGAGTGGAGAACTCTATCCGAATGTACCTATGATCGGATAGATTCTCCCTCAGGTCCACCTCCCACCGGCGCACGAGCGCGGCCAGGGCTGCAGTGCCGAACGAGACGTCCGGCACAGAGCTCCCGTTTTGGCGCACGCACGTGCGCACTGCCCCCCTGTTGAGGAGCACCAGACCCGTCGATGCCGCCCAGGCCGCCAGACAGCGGCCCAGGGGGCGGTCGACATGGTCTCCCCAGGCCGTGGACCTGGCGTTTAGGTCGCCCAAGACCACGACCTTGCTCCTCCCCAGTCGTGCAAGCGCCGCCGTGAGAGTCTGGAGATAATTCTCCAGCTCCACGACCGGACGCTTTGGGGGGAAGTACACGCCCACCAGGGCGATATCCCCCCACGCGGCGGCCACGTATCCATGGCCCCTCTCTATGAGCGAGAGGGGCGGGGAGTCCGTGGAAGGCCGCGGCACGATGGCCACCGTTCCATCCGTGTCCCGCAGCCAGGAGGCTGCGAACGAAAATGGCTCGGCGACCACGGCAAGGTCCCCCGACCACTCGGCTAGCACTTGGACCATTAGGTCCTGTGCCGCCTGACAGTGGTTGAGGTTTATTTGCATAATTGTGCGATGTCCGAAACTAGGCATTAATCGGACATCGCACCATCAACGGCGACCGGGGAAACCTGGGCACCTGAAAGGGCGGGCCGCGTGGTGGCCTGCTCCTTTCCCCTCCTGACGGGAGGGCTGCACTTAGCCCCCCCCATTACGATTCACCAAGTAAACTCGGTTCCATACGATTACATACAAAACGTATGAAAATCAGTTAAAATCGCGATTTTCCTCGATTTTCTCAGGAGTTTCTAATCCGATTTCTTTGTTTCAGGTGTCAAACGGTTCGGGGGACCGAGCCGCGTCCACGAGGTAGGTGTTTGGTGGAAAACAAAAGAAAATTGGGGAAACTCTGAGTCGGAAAATGAGTTTTCCGCGGAAATTAACAACCGAGCCTAGCAAGCGGGATATCAAACGACGCGGCTAGTGAAGATCTAAAAGGTTATGTAATAATATTGTACTACGTCAATATAAAATTTTGAAAAAAATTTGAAAAAACTGATTTTAATTTTAACCAAAAAGAAAATTTGGAAAAATAAGGAAATTTACCAACGGATTTTCGCGTTAGGGGCTTCAAACAGCGCGGACGCGCGAGCCTCGTCTAACTAAACGAAAAACCGTGCCTACCCAATACAGAAATTTTAAAATCTAGACTTAGTCTAGATTTTTTACAACAAAAATTCGAATTTTCAAAGAAAATGGATTTTTCCGATTAAATCGGAGTATGTCAAAAGACGCAGGATAGCCAGCTGATTACAAATAAATAAAAATATTTGACAGCGTCAATATAAGATTTTGAAGTTTCTATTCAAAAACGTAAATTTTTCAAGAGTTTAGGTATTTTTGGTAGGTATTTTAAAACCGACCGTCACGCTTAGTATCCGGCTATATGCAGGACGTCGATTTTTATTAAATTACTGAAAAAATTTTAAAAATAGTTACTGAAAAGCAACAGTAATTTTGAAAAAAGTGTTTGAAGTTAACTTTGTCGCGATTCACCAAGTAAACTCGGTTCCATACGATTACATACAAAACGTATGAAAATCAGTTAAAATCGCGATTTTCCTCGATTTTCTCAGGAGTTTCTAATCCGATTTCTTTGTTTCAGGTGTCAAACGGTTCGGGGGACCGAGCCGCGTCCACGAGGTAGGTGTTTGGTGGAAAACAAAAGAAAATTGGGGAAACTCTGAGTCGGAAAATGAGTTTTCCGCGGAAATTAACAACCGAGCCTAGCAAGCGGGATATCAAACGACGCGGCTAGTGAAGATCTAAAAGGTTATGTAATAATATTGTACTACGTCAATATAAAATTTTGAAAAAAATTTGAAAAAACTGATTTTAATTTTAACCAAAAAGAAAATTTGGAAAAATAAGGAAATTTACCAACGGATTTTCGCGTTAGGGGCTTCAAACAGCGCGGACGCGCGAGCCTCGTCTAACTAAACGAAAAACCGTGCCTACCCAATACAGAAATTTTAAAATCTAGACTTAGTCTAGATTTTTTACAACAAAAATTCGAATTTTCAAAGAAAATGGATTTTTCCGATTAAATCGGAGTATGTCAAAAGACGCAGGATAGCCAGCTGATTACAAATAAATAAAAATATTTGACAGCGTCAATATAAGATTTTGAAGTTTCTATTCAAAAACGTAAATTTTTCAAGAGTTTAGGTATTTTTGGTAGGTATTTTAAAACCGACCGTCACGCTTAGTATCCGGCTATATGCAGGACGTCGATTTTTATTAAATTACTGAAAAAATTTTAAAAATAGTTACTGAAAAGCAACAGTAATTTTGAAAAAAGTGTTTGAAGTTAACTTTGTCGCGATTCACCAAGTAAACTCGGTTCCATACGATTACATACAAAACGTATGAAAATCAGTTAAAATCGCGATTTTCCTCGATTTTCTCAGGAGTTTCTAATCCGATTTCTTTGTTTCAGGTGTCAAACGGTTCGGGGGACCGAGCCGCGTCCACGAGGTAGGTGTTTGGTGGAAAACAAAAGAAAATTGGGGAAACTCTGAGTCGGAAAATGAGTTTTCCGCGGAAATTAACAACCGAGCCTAGCAAGCGGGATATCAAACGACGCGGCTAGTGAAGATCTAAAAGGTTATGTAATAATATTGTACTACGTCAATATAAAATTTTGAAAAAAATTTGAAAAAACTGATTTTAATTTTAACCAAAAAGAAAATTTGGAAAAATAAGGAAATTTACCAACGGATTTTCGCGTTAGGGGCTTCAAACAGCGCGGACGCGCGAGCCTCGTCTAACTAAACGAAAAACCGTGCCTACCCAATACAGAAATTTTAAAATCTAGACTTAGTCTAGATTTTTTACAACAAAAATTCGAATTTTCAAAGAAAATGGATTTTTCCGATTAAATCGGAGTATGTCAAAAGACGCAGGATAGCCAGCTGATTACAAATAAATAAAAATATTTGACAGCGTCAATATAAGATTTTGAAGTTTCTATTCAAAAACGTAAATTTTTCAAGAGTTTAGGTATTTTTGGTAGGTATTTTAAAACCGACCGTCACGCTTAGTATCCGGCTATATGCAGGACGTCGATTTTTATTAAATTACTGAAAAAATTTTAAAAATAGTTACTGAAAAGCAACAGTAATTTTGAAAAAAGTGTTTGAAGTTAACTTTGTCGCGATTCACCAAGTAAACTCGGTTCCATACGATTACATACAAAACGTATGAAAATCAGTTAAAATCGCGATTTTCCTCGATTTTCTCAGGAGTTTCTAATCCGATTTCTTTGTTTCAGGTGTCAAACGGTTCGGGGGACCGAGCCGCGTCCACGAGGTAGGTGTTTGGTGGAAAACAAAAGAAAATTGGGGAAACTCTGAGTCGGAAAATGAGTTTTCCGCGGAAATTAACAACCGAGCCTAGCAAGCGGGATATCAAACGACGCGGCTAGTGAAGATCTAAAAGGTTATGTAATAATATTGTACTACGTCAATATAAAATTTTGAAAAAAATTTGAAAAAACTGATTTTAATTTTAACCAAAAAGAAAATTTGGAAAAATAAGGAAATTTACCAACGGATTTTCGCGTTAGGGGCTTCAAACAGCGCGGACGCGCGAGCCTCGTCTAACTAAACGAAAAACCGTGCCTACCCAATACAGAAATTTTAAAATCTAGACTTAGTCTAGATTTTTTACAACAAAAATTCGAATTTTCAAAGAAAATGGATTTTTCCGATTAAATCGGAGTATGTCAAAAGACGCAGGATAGCCAGCTGATTACAAATAAATAAAAATATTTGACAGCGTCAATATAAGATTTTGAAGTTTCTATTCAAAAACGTAAATTTTTCAAGAGTTTAGGTATTTTTGGTAGGTATTTTAAAACCGACCGTCACGCTTAGTATCCGGCTATATGCAGGACGTCGATTTTTATTAAATTACTGAAAAAATTTTAAAAATAGTTACTGAAAAGCAACAGTAATTTTGAAAAAAGTGTTTGAAGTTAACTTTGTCGCGATTCACCAAGTAAACTCGGTTCCATACGATTACATACAAAACGTATGAAAATCAGTTAAAATCGCGATTTTCCTCGATTTTCTCAGGAGTTTCTAATCCGATTTCTTTGTTTCAGGTGTCAAACGGTTCGGGGGACCGAGCCGCGTCCACGAGGTAGGTGTTTGGTGGAAAACAAAAGAAAATTGGGGAAACTCTGAGTCGGAAAATGAGTTTTCCGCGGAAATTAACAACCGAGCCTAGCAAGCGGGATATCAAACGACGCGGCTAGTGAAGATCTAAAAGGTTATGTAATAATATTGTACTACGTCAATATAAAATTTTGAAAAAAATTTGAAAAAACTGATTTTAATTTTAACCAAAAAGAAAATTTGGAAAAATAAGGAAATTTACCAACGGATTTTCGCGTTAGGGGCTTCAAACAGCGCGGACGCGCGAGCCTCGTCTAACTAAACGAAAAACCGTGCCTACCCAATACAGAAATTTTAAAATCTAGACTTAGTCTAGATTTTTTACAACAAAAATTCGAATTTTCAAAGAAAATGGATTTTTCCGATTAAATCGGAGTATGTCAAAAGACGCAGGATAGCCAGCTGATTACAAATAAATAAAAATATTTGACAGCGTCAATATAAGATTTTGAAGTTTCTATTCAAAAACGTAAATTTTTCAAGAGTTTAGGTATTTTTGGTAGGTATTTTAAAACCGACCGTCACGCTTAGTATCCGGCTATATGCAGGACGTCGATTTTTATTAAATTACTGAAAAAATTTTAAAAATAGTTACTGAAAAGCAACAGTAATTTTGAAAAAAGTGTTTGAAGTTAACTTTGTCGCGATTCACCAAGTAAACTCGGTTCCATACGATTACATACAAAACGTATGAAAATCAGTTAAAATCGCGATTTTCCTCGATTTTCTCAGGAGTTTCTAATCCGATTTCTTTGTTTCAGGTGTCAAACGGTTCGGGGGACCGAGCCGCGTCCACGAGGTAGGTGTTTGGTGGAAAACAAAAGAAAATTGGGGAAACTCTGAGTCGGAAAATGAGTTTTCCGCGGAAATTAACAACCGAGCCTAGCAAGCGGGATATCAAACGACGCGGCTAGTGAAGATCTAAAAGGTTATGTAATAATATTGTACTACGTCAATATAAAATTTTGAAAAAAATTTGAAAAAACTGATTTTAATTTTAACCAAAAAGAAAATTTGGAAAAATAAGGAAATTTACCAACGGATTTTCGCGTTAGGGGCTTCAAACAGCGCGGACGCGCGAGCCTCGTCTAACTAAACGAAAAACCGTGCCTACCCAATACAGAAATTTTAAAATCTAGACTTAGTCTAGATTTTTTACAACAAAAATTCGAATTTTCAAAGAAAATGGATTTTTCCGATTAAATCGGAGTATGTCAAAAGACGCAGGATAGCCAGCTGATTACAAATAAATAAAAATATTTGACAGCGTCAATATAAGATTTTGAAGTTTCTATTCAAAAACGTAAATTTTTCAAGAGTTTAGGTATTTTTGGTAGGTATTTTAAAACCGACCGTCACGCTTAGTATCCGGCTATATGCAGGACGTCGATTTTTATTAAATTACTGAAAAAATTTTAAAAATAGTTACTGAAAAGCAACAGTAATTTTGAAAAAAGTGTTTGAAGTTAACTTTGTCGCGATTCACCAAGTAAACTTTTTTTTTTTTTTTTGTTCTCGCGGTGAAATGCATTTACGCACCGTACCCCCCACCGGGGTGGCGGGGGGCGTGTGTGGGACTCCCGCCTGAGCAACTGACACGTCGCCCAGGGGACTACCCACTAAAACACCGCGGCGCTCCGTCTTCGCCTTGGTGGTGAAGCCGTGGGGCCCGGACCGGCGGCCCTACGCCACGACTTCACCGGCGATGGGCCCGTCTACTGCACGACGGGCCCATTTTGACCCCCCCGCGGTGAAGGGGGGCCTGTGGGAACAACCGGGAGCGCCCGATTGTTCCCACCCGTCGACGGTGGTGGACCGTGCAATGCGGGCAGGTGGATTCCCACGTCCCCCGCCCACTGGCCACCACCAGGCTGGACTTGGGCGCGATCGCGCCTCGTCCGGCCCCTTCGACGTCTGCGGTGCGGGGGCGCGAGAGGATCGTTCTCACGCACCCGCTCCGCAGCCTCCTTCTGCGACATGACGTCCTCGCAGAAAGAGGCCACCGCGACCCAGACCGCCTCGGAGCCCAGCATGGCGTACACCAAGCCGGGCAGCGAGAGGTCCGGGCCAGCGGACGCCTGGAGGCGACGACGTGGCACATCCCAGGCCGGACATTCGGCCAGGGTGTGCCACGCTGTGTCGTCCGGCGCGCCACAGTGGTGGCACGCCGTGGATTCCTCCCTTTGAATCCGGCACAGGAAATGTCCGAAGCTGCCATGCCCGGACAAGACCTGCACCAGACGGTAGGTGAGGAACCCATGCCTCCTGTCGATCCATCCCTCAATGACTGGACCGACGGCGTCCAGGGTCCACCGCCCGTCGTCCGCGTTGGCCATCTCCGCCGTCCACCGGCGGAACATGACCTCGCGGGCCCTTCGCCAGACGGCGACCCTCTCTTCCGGTGCTGCGGGCTCCCCCTGAGCCCGCTTGTCCGCCGTCCAGTGGTAGACGGCGGCCAGCACCTCGGCCTCAAAGTACCATGGCGGAGTGCCCGCCATGGCACATGCCGCCCCGTGACTAACCGTGCCGTAAGCCCGCGCCATTCGCTGTGCGATGGCGCGTTGGGGCTTACGGAGCAGGGCACGGTTAGTCGCCACCAGATCGTGCGCCCACACGGGCGCACCGTAAAGGGCCATGCTGCGTAGCACGCCGGCATAAAGGCGCCGGCATGCCACAGCAGGCCCCCCGATGTTTGGGAGGAGCCAACTAAGGCTCCTCGCCGACTTTAGGAGGCGTTCGCGGAGCAGGCGGAAGTGCTCCGCGAACTTCCACCGGCACGATATGGTCAGGCCCAGATATTTTATCTGGGCCTGCACCTCCACCCTCCTCCCGGCCACCACGACGTGGGCGTCCGGCGGCGGCTCCCCTCGAGGCCCATGAAAATATATGGCCTCGGTTTTGGGGAGCGCCACTTCCAGCCCCAGCCGCCCGATACGACGGGCGACCAGGGTTCCCCCCACCGACGCCCGGTCGGCCGCCTCCCCGAAGTTGCGCCCCCGCGCCGTGACGAGGGTGTCGTCCGCATAGCAGACGACACCAACGCCATCGGGGAGGGCGCCCCGGAGGAGCCAGTCATAGCCTATGTTCCACAGGAGTGGTCCTAGGACCGACCCCTGCGGAACGCCCGACTCCACCGGCCGCCGCCTCATGCGGCCGTCCCTGCCGACGAACAGTACCTCCCGGCCTTGGAGGTAGTCCGTCAGCAGGGCCCTCAGGTATGGAGGCACTCCGTGATACCGGAGTGCCTCCAATATTGTGGCGTGGGGGATGGAGTTGAAGGCATTCTTGATGTCAAAAGACACCGCCATCACCCCTCCCCCCGCCCTCGCCCCCTCCTGGGTGATGCGCTTCACCTCCAGAAGCGCATCCACCGTGGACCGGCCCGTCCGAAACCCGTACTGGGCCTCGGACAAGTCAGGGCCGGTCCCCCCCAGGTGCTCCTTGAGGCGTGCCGCGATCACGCTCTCAAGGAGCTTGGCCGCATCGTCCAGGAGGACGATCGGCCGGTAGCCGGAGGGCGAATCCTCCGGCCGACCCACCTTTCGGAGGAGGCACAAAACCCCCTCCTTCCACACCTTCGGGAACCTCCCCGACGCAAAGCAGCGGTCGAAGAGGTCCCGAAAACGTCGCTCCATTTGGGCGGTGGCTATCGCCACCACCCGTGCCGGCACGCCGTCTGGCCCCGGCGCCGTCTTTTTGCCCCGGAGGCGAGCCGCCGCCGAGGCAAACTCCGTCTCCGACACCGGGGGAATCCCGGCGTCGGCCGGAGGGCCCATTCGCGGGAGCGGGGCCATCCGGGGAGGGTCGAAGTCCGGCGAGCGGTCCGGGAAGAGACCCCGGACCACCTCCTCCAGCAAGGCCGGCTGGAGGGCCTCGACTACGGGGGGGCCGATCGGACGCAGCTGATTGCGCGCCGCCCGATACGGCCTCCCCCAGGGGTCGGCATCCAACCCCGCCAGCATCTCCAGCCTTGCCGCCTTTTTGGCCTCCCGGATTGCCACCTTGAGGACGCGCCGGGCCTCCACGTAGGAGGCATAGAGGCGGTCCCCGTTGGCGGCATCACGGTTGGCGCGGCGGCGGGCCCGCTGGAAGGCCCTCCTCGCGGCGCCGCAGTCGTCCCGGAGGCCGGCGAGTTCCGCCGACCACCAGTAGACCGCGCGCCTGGGCGGCGGCCGTCTCGACCGAGGCATGCTGGAGTCGCACACCTCGGTCATTGCCTCCCTCAGTTGGAGGGCGGCCTCGTCGACGTCCGGACTGTCCGACGGAGCGAACCAGTCCTGGACGAAGGCCGCCTCCGTGGCCGCGATGCGGTCCAGCCGCATCAGGGACCACCGCGGGAAGGACCTTCTTCCTTCCCGCTCCCCCCCCCACCACCGGTGGACACTGAGTGGAGAACTCTATCCGAATGTACCTATGATCGGATAGATTCTCCCTCAGGTCCACCTCCCACCGGCGCACGAGCGCGGCCAGGGCTGCAGTGCCGAACGAGACGTCCGGCACAGAGCTCCCGTTTTGGCGCACGCACGTGCGCACTGCCCCCCTGTTGAGGAGCACCAGACCCGTCGATGCCGCCCAGGCCGCCAGACAGCGGCCCAGGGGGCGGTCGACATGGTCTCCCCAGGCCGTGGACCTGGCGTTTAGGTCGCCCAAGACCACGACCTTGCTCCTCCCCAGTCGTGCAAGCGCCGCCGTGAGAGTCTGGAGATAATTCTCCAGCTCCACGACCGGACGCTTTGGGGGGAAGTACACGCCCACCAGGGCGATATCCCCCCACGCGGCGGCCACGTATCCATGGCCCCTCTCTATGAGCGAGAGGGGCGGGGAGTCCGTGGAAGGCCGCGGCACGATGGCCACCGTTCCATCCGTGTCCCGCAGCCAGGAGGCTGCGAACGAAAATGGCTCGGCGACCACGGCAAGGTCCCCCGACCACTCGGCTAGCACTTGGACCATTAGGTCCTGTGCCGCCTGACAGTGGTTGAGGTTTATTTGCATAATTGTGCGATGTCCGAAACTAGGCATTAATCGGACATCGCACCATCAACGGCGACCGGGGAAACCTGGGCACCTGAAAGGGCGGGCCGCGTGGTGGCCTGCTCCTTTCCCCTCCTGACGGGAGGGCTGCACTTAGCCCCCCCCATTACGTGGCCCGTCGGCCTCCCACTCGCTGCGCATACAGCGCAGTGGGGACTCCCGGTGCAGGTGGCCTGCCGATGGCCAGCCTGGCCACACCGGAAGCACAGGGCCGACCTGTCCACCGGTGAGGGACAATACGGCCGGGCGTGTCCGAGCGCGAGGCACCGGTAGCAGCGCATTGGCTGCTCCTCCAGCGCCCGGACCACTGCCGAACTGAAGCCGATCAGTAGCCGTCCCTTTTTAAGGACGGCCTCAGCGGCGACGGCGGGGCACTGAAGCCGAATGCGGCCCATGCCCCCGCTGCCCTGCCGGATTTCCCCGGCCTTCACGACCTCCACGTCGCACCCCCCGGCCGCCGCCACGGCAGCGGCTACCTCGCCCTTAGTGACGGAGTCGTCCAACTCCGACACTATCAGGGACGAGGTCTTGACAGGCCGCGCCACCTTGGCCACATCGGCGATGGCCTCCGCCATCTTGGCGGCAAAGGCGTCGGCCTTCTGGTGCCGGTCGGCCCCCGGGAACTCGAAAATTCGAGCCCCCGTTTGGGTCCGTCGGCACGTCACCCTCTCAATACCCATCTCTGATGGGCGGACCGTCTGTCGGGCTCTGATGAACGCCGACTCGTAGGTCTCGCCCTTCGAGACGGCCTCCGGTGAGAGGGTGACCACCACCGCCGCCGTTTTGGAGGCGGCACTCTTCTTCTTTTTCCGGCTCTTTTTGGGAGCCGGAGTAGGGGCCGCCTTTTTAGAAGGCTGAGGCGCCTTCTTTTTCTTTCGGGCCACTGTGGCCCACCCCTCGTTGGCCTCTGTGGCCGAGGGCAGCATTGTGTCCTCCTGAGAGGACACTACCGCCGCCGACTGGGTGCCGGACGGGCCCGCGACCGGGACCGCCGGGACAGGGGCCGGTGCGGCCGGAGCCGCCGCTTTTTTGGCCGCCCTCTTCTTTTTGGACGCCGACGCCGGGATGGAAACCGGCGCCGGGCCCGCCGCCGGGGCCACCACCCCCGGGCGACCCTTGCTTGCCGCCAATGGCGGCCGGACCACCTTCGCCGGCAAGAGGCGGTCCTCGACGCCGGCCAGGCAGGAGCGCACGAAGGCACGCTCCTCCTGCATGACCCCTCTTATTGCCTCCAACATTTCCGGGGACAAGGTACCTCCGGTGCTGGGAGCAGGGGCTGCCGGCCCCTTGCGGCGGAGCCCTTCCAGCTCCTTTCGGAGCGCCGCGATTTCGAGGCTCTGGCTTTCCACCATAGCCTCTAGTCGCTTAGCCTCCTCTGAGGCCACCCGACTCATCGCCTCCGCGACGATCTCGCCGAGCGACGCCGCCGAGGCCCTGAGAGCCGCCTGAGCCGGCTTTGTGAGCTTGGAGGAGTTGGCGGTCACCAAAATGGCTTCCACCTCCTCCTCCGCCTGCTTCTTGAGGATGCTCGCGAGCTTCCCCATGTCTTTCTTGGCGGCAGGAGTATTCCTCGCCGCCAAGTACCTCGCGCGCGATGCCTCGCTCGGCGCGACCTCCTCGCTTTCCGACGGGGGCTCCGTCCTCGGAGCACCCCGCGGAGTACGGCCTCTGCCGCGGACACTACGGCCGCGTTTGGCCTTGACGGCCTTGACGGACGACGTCCCAGAGGACCCCTCTGACGCACGCGTGCGCGACCTCAGCCGCTTTCGCGTCCATTTGTCCGACGCATCGCTAGCCACCGATGCGTCGGACACACTCCCATCCGACATCTCACTCGGCCTGACAAACAGGTCCGAGGACGTCTGGGCTACTGGTGGCGTCTTCGCCGACCTCGCTAGAGCCTGCACCTCTACAGGCTGGCCCTGAGAAGGGCCTTTTGGGGGATTCCCGGGGGTTGCGGGATCCGCACTCTTAGATTTATCCATGTTTGGATACATCTCTTCCTGCACAGTTTGGTCTTTGAGATTTAGTCTTCTACCGCTACTGGCCACTGCGTTACCGCGCACCAAGTAGGGAGAGTCCAGGGCAGACGACGGGGACGTACTCGAAAAGACACTGTGGGGGCTGCCCCATTCACCAAGTAAACTCGGTTCCATACGATTACATACAAAACGTATGAAAATCAGTTAAAATCGCGATTTTCCTCGATTTTCTCAGGAGTTTCTAATCCGATTTCTTTGTTTCAGGTGTCAAACGGTTCGGGGGACCGAGCCGCGTCCACGAGGTAGGTGTTTGGTGGAAAACAAAAGAAAATTGGGGAAACTCTGAGTCGGAAAATGAGTTTTCCGCGGAAATTAACAACCGAGCCTAGCAAGCGGGATATCAAACGACGCGGCTAGTGAAGATCTAAAAGGTTATGTAATAATATTGTACTACGTCAATATAAAATTTTGAAAAAAATTTGAAAAAACTGATTTTAATTTTAACCAAAAAGAAAATTTGGAAAAATAAGGAAATTTACCAACGGATTTTCGCGTTAGGGGCTTCAAACAGCGCGGACGCGCGAGCCTCGTCTAACTAAACGAAAAACCGTGCCTACCCAATACAGAAATTTTAAAATCTAGACTTAGTCTAGATTTTTTACAACAAAAATTCGAATTTTCAAAGAAAATGGATTTTTCCGATTAAATCGGAGTATGTCAAAAGACGCAGGATAGCCAGCTGATTACAAATAAATAAAAATATTTGACAGCGTCAATATAAGATTTTGAAGTTTCTATTCAAAAACGTAAATTTTTCAAGAGTTTAGGTATTTTTGGTAGGTATTTTAAAACCGACCGTCACGCTTAGTATCCGGCTATATGCAGGACGTCGATTTTTATTAAATTACTGAAAAAATTTTAAAAATAGTTACTGAAAAGCAACAGTAATTTTGAAAAAAGTGTTTGAAGTTAACTTTGTCGCGATTCACCAAGTAAACTCGGTTCCATACGATTACATACAAAACGTATGAAAATCAGTTAAAATCGCGATTTTCCTCGATTTTCTCAGGAGTTTCTAATCCGATTTCTTTGTTTCAGGTGTCAAACGGTTCGGGGGACCGAGCCGCGTCCACGAGGTAGGTGTTTGGTGGAAAACAAAAGAAAATTGGGGAAACTCTGAGTCGGAAAATGAGTTTTCCGCGGAAATTAACAACCGAGCCTAGCAAGCGGGATATCAAACGACGCGGCTAGTGAAGATCTAAAAGGTTATGTAATAATATTGTACTACGTCAATATAAAATTTTGAAAAAAATTTGAAAAAACTGATTTTAATTTTAACCAAAAAGAAAATTTGGAAAAATAAGGAAATTTACCAACGGATTTTCGCGTTAGGGGCTTCAAACAGCGCGGACGCGCGAGCCTCGTCTAACTAAACGAAAAACCGTGCCTACCCAATACAGAAATTTTAAAATCTAGACTTAGTCTAGATTTTTTACAACAAAAATTCGAATTTTCAAAGAAAATGGATTTTTCCGATTAAATCGGAGTATGTCAAAAGACGCAGGATAGCCAGCTGATTACAAATAAATAAAAATATTTGACAGCGTCAATATAAGATTTTGAAGTTTCTATTCAAAAACGTAAATTTTTCAAGAGTTTAGGTATTTTTGGTAGGTATTTTAAAACCGACCGTCACGCTTAGTATCCGGCTATATGCAGGACGTCGATTTTTATTAAATTACTGAAAAAATTTTAAAAATAGTTACTGAAAAGCAACAGTAATTTTGAAAAAAGTGTTTGAAGTTAACTTTGTCGCGATTCACCAAGTAAACTCGGTTCCATACGATTACATACAAAACGTATGAAAATCAGTTAAAATCGCGGTTTTTCTCGATTTTCTCAGGAGTTTCTGATCCGATTTCTTTGTTTCAGGTGTCAAACGGTTCGGGGGACCGAGCCGCGTCCACGAGGTAGGTGTTTGGTGGAAAACAAAAGAAAATTGGGGAAACTCTGAGTCGGAAAATGAGTTTTCCGCGGAAATTAACAACCGAGCCTAGCAAGCGGGATATCAAACGACGCGGCTAGTGAAGATCTAAAAGGTTATGTAATAATATTGTACTACGTCAATATAAAATTTTGAAAAAAATTTGAAAAAACTGATTTTAATTTTAACCAAAAAGAAAATTTGGAAAAATAAGGAAATTTACCAACGGATTTTCGCGTTAGGGGCTTCAAACAGCGCGGACGCGCGAGCCTCGTCTAACTAAACGAAAAACCGTGCCTACCCAATACAGAAATTTTAAAATCTAGACTTAGTCTAGATTTTTTACAACAAAAATTCGAATTTTCAAAGAAAATGGATTTTTCCGATTAAATCGGAGTATGTCAAAAGACGCAGGATAGCCAGCTGATTACAAATAAATAAAAATATTTGACAGCGTCAATATAAGATTTTGAAGTTTCTATTCAAAAACGTAAATTTTTCAAGAGTTTAGGTATTTTTGGTAGGTATTTTAAAACCGACCGTCACGCTTAGTATCCGGCTATATGCAGGACGTCGATTTTTATTAAATTACTGAAAAAATTTTAAAAATAGTTACTGAAAAGCAACAGTAATTTTGAAAAAAGTGTTTGAAGTTAACTTTGTCGCGATTCACCAAGTAAACTCGGTTCCATACGATTACATACAAAACGTATGAAAATCAGTTAAAATCGCGATTTTCCTCGATTTTCTCAGGAGTTTCTAATCCGATTTCTTTGTTTCAGGTGTCAAACGGTTCGGGGGACCGAGCCGCGTCCACGAGGTAGGTGTTTGGTGGAAAACAAAAGAAAATTGGGGAAACTCTGAGTCGGAAAATGAGTTTTCCGCGGAAATTAACAACCGAGCCTAGCAAGCGGGATATCAAACGACGCGGCTAGTGAAGATCTAAAAGGTTATGTAATAATATTGTACTACGTCAATATAAAATTTTGAAAAAAATTTGAAAAAACTGATTTTAATTTTAACCAAAAAGAAAATTTGGAAAAATAAGGAAATTTACCAACGGATTTTCGCGTTAGGGGCTTCAAACAGCGCGGACGCGCGAGCCTCGTCTAACTAAACGAAAAACCGTGCCTACCCAATACAGAAATTTTAAAATCTAGACTTAGTCTAGATTTTTTACAACAAAAATTCGAATTTTCAAAGAAAATGGATTTTTCCGATTAAATCGGAGTATGTCAAAAGACGCAGGATAGCCAGCTGATTACAAATAAATAAAAATATTTGACAGCGTCAATATAAGATTTTGAAGTTTCTATTCAAAAACGTAAATTTTTCAAGAGTTTAGGTATTTTTGGTAGGTATTTTAAAACCGACCGTCACGCTTAGTATCCGGCTATATGCAGGACGTCGATTTTTATTAAATTACTGAAAAAATTTTAAAAATAGTTACTGAAAAGCAACAGTAATTTTGAAAAAAGTGTTTGAAGTTAACTTTGTCGCGATTCACCAAGTAAACTCGGTTCCATACGATTACATACAAAACGTATGAAAATCAGTTAAAATCGCGATTTTCCTCGATTTTCTCAGGAGTTTCTAATCCGATTTCTTTGTTTCAGGTGTCAAACGGTTCGGGGGACCGAGCCGCGTCCACGAGGTAGGTGTTTGGTGGAAAACAAAAGAAAATTGGGGAAACTCTGAGTCGGAAAATGAGTTTTCCGCGGAAATTAACAACCGAGCCTAGCAAGCGGGATATCAAACGACGCGGCTAGTGAAGATCTAAAAGGTTATGTAATAATATTGTACTACGTCAATATAAAATTTTGAAAAAAATTTGAAAAAACTGATTTTAATTTTAACCAAAAAGAAAATTTGGAAAAATAAGGAAATTTACCAACGGATTTTCGCGTTAGGGGCTTCAAACAGCGCGGACGCGCGAGCCTCGTCTAACTAAACGAAAAACCGTGCCTACCCAATACAGAAATTTTAAAATCTAGACTTAGTCTAGATTTTTTACAACAAAAATTCGAATTTTCAAAGAAAATGGATTTTTCCGATTAAATCGGAGTATGTCAAAAGACGCAGGATAGCCAGCTGATTACAAATAAATAAAAATATTTGACAGCGTCAATATAAGATTTTGAAGTTTCTATTCAAAAACGTAAATTTTTCAAGAGTTTAGGTATTTTTGGTAGGTATTTTAAAACCGACCGTCACGCTTAGTATCCGGCTATATGCAGGACGTCGATTTTTATTAAATTACTGAAAAAATTTTAAAAATAGTTACTGAAAAGCAACAGTAATTTTGAAAAAAGTGTTTGAAGTTAACTTTGTCGCGATTCACCAAGTAAACTCGGTTCCATACGATTACATACAAAACGTATGAAAATCAGTTAAAATCGCGATTTTCCTCGATTTTCTCAGGAGTTTCTAATCCGATTTCTTTGTTTCAGGTGTCAAACGGTTCGGGGGACCGAGCCGCGTCCACGAGGTAGGTGTTTGGTGGAAAACAAAAGAAAATTGGGGAAACTCTGAGTCGGAAAATGAGTTTTCCGCGGAAATTAACAACCGAGCCTAGCAAGCGGGATATCAAACGACGCGGCTAGTGAAGATCTAAAAGGTTATGTAATAATATTGTACTACGTCAATATAAAATTTTGAAAAAAATTTGAAAAAACTGATTTTAATTTTAACCAAAAAGAAAATTTGGAAAAATAAGGAAATTTACCAACGGATTTTCGCGTTAGGGGCTTCAAACAGCGCGGACGCGCGAGCCTCGTCTAACTAAACGAAAAACCGTGCCTACCCAATACAGAAATTTTAAAATCTAGACTTAGTCTAGATTTTTTACAACAAAAATTCGAATTTTCAAAGAAAATGGATTTTTCCGATTAAATCGGAGTATGTCAAAAGACGCAGGATAGCCAGCTGATTACAAATAAATAAAAATATTTGACAGCGTCAATATAAGATTTTGAAGTTTCTATTCAAAAACGTAAATTTTTCAAGAGTTTAGGTATTTTTGGTAGGTATTTTAAAACCGACCGTCACGCTTAGTATCCGGCTATATGCAGGACGTCGATTTTTATTAAATTACTGAAAAAATTTTAAAAATAGTTACTGAAAAGCAACAGTAATTTTGAAAAAAGTGTTTGAAGTTAACTTTGTCGCGATTCACCAAGTAAACTCGGTTCCATACGATTACATACAAAACGTATGAAAATCAGTTAAAATCGCGATTTTCCTCGATTTTCTCAGGAGTTTCTAATCCGATTTCTTTGTTTCAGGTGTCAAACGGTTCGGGGGACCGAGCCGCGTCCACGAGGTAGGTGTTTGGTGGAAAACAAAAGAAAATTGGGGAAACTCTGAGTCGGAAAATGAGTTTTCCGCGGAAATTAACAACCGAGCCTAGCAAGCGGGATATCAAACGACGCGGCTAGTGAAGATCTAAAAGGTTATGTAATAATATTGTACTACGTCAATATAAAATTTTGAAAAAAATTTGAAAAAACTGATTTTAATTTTAACCAAAAAGAAAATTTGGAAAAATAAGGAAATTTACCAACGGATTTTCGCGTTAGGGGCTTCAAACAGCGCGGACGCGCGAGCCTCGTCTAACTAAACGAAAAACCGTGCCTACCCAATACAGAAATTTTAAAATCTAGACTTAGTCTAGATTTTTTACAACAAAAATTCGAATTTTCAAAGAAAATGGATTTTTCCGATTAAATCGGAGTATGTCAAAAGACGCAGGATAGCCAGCTGATTACAAATAAATAAAAATATTTGACAGCGTCAATATAAGATTTTGAAGTTTCTATTCAAAAACGTAAATTTTTCAAGAGTTTAGGTATTTTTGGTAGGTATTTTAAAACCGACCGTCACGCTTAGTATCCGGCTATATGCAGGACGTCGATTTTTATTAAATTACTGAAAAAATTTTAAAAATAGTTACTGAAAAGCAACAGTAATTTTGAAAAAAGTGTTTGAAGTTAACTTTGTCGCGATTCACCAAGTAAACTCGGTTCCATACGATTACATACAAAACGTATGAAAATCAGTTAAAATCGCGATTTTCCTCGATTTTCTCAGGAGTTTCTAATCCGATTTCTTTGTTTCAGGTGTCAAACGGTTCGGGGGACCGAGCCGCGTCCACGAGGTAGGTGTTTGGTGGAAAACAAAAGAAAATTGGGGAAACTCTGAGTCGGAAAATGAGTTTTCCGCGGAAATTAACAACCGAGCCTAGCAAGCGGGATATCAAACGACGCGGCTAGTGAAGATCTAAAAGGTTATGTAATAATATTGTACTACGTCAATATAAAATTTTGAAAAAAATTTGAAAAAACTGATTTTAATTTTAACCAAAAAGAAAATTTGGAAAAATAAGGAAATTTACCAACGGATTTTCGCGTTAGGGGCTTCAAACAGCGCGGACGCGCGAGCCTCGTCTAACTAAACGAAAAACCGTGCCTACCCAATACAGAAATTTTAAAATCTAGACTTAGTCTAGATTTTTTACAACAAAAATTCGAATTTTCAAAGAAAATGGATTTTTCCGATTAAATCGGAGTATGTCAAAAGACGCAGGATAGCCAGCTGATTACAAATAAATAAAAATATTTGACAGCGTCAATATAAGATTTTGAAGTTTCTATTCAAAAACGTAAATTTTTCAAGAGTTTAGGTATTTTTGGTAGGTATTTTAAAACCGACCGTCACGCTTAGTATCCGGCTATATGCAGGACGTCGATTTTTATTAAATTACTGAAAAAATTTTAAAAATAGTTACTGAAAAGCAACAGTAATTTTGAAAAAAGTGTTTGAAGTTAACTTTGTCGCGATTCACCAAGTAAACTTTTTTTTTTTTTTTTTTTTGTTCTCGCGGTGAAATGCATTTACGCACCGTACCCCCCCACCGGGGTGGCGGGGGGCGTGTGTGGGACTCCCGCCTGAGCAACTGACACGTCGCCCAGGGGACTACCCACTAAAACACCGCGGCGCTCCGTCTTCGCCTTGGTGGTGAAGCCGTGGGGCCCGGACCGGCGGCCCTACGCCACGACTTCACCGGCGATGGGCCCGTCTACTGCACAACGGGCCCATTTTGACCCCCCCGCGGTGAAGGGGGGCCTGTGGGAACAACCGGGAGCGCCCGATTGTTCCCACCCGTCGACGGTGGTGGACCGTGCAATGCGGGCAGGTGGATTCCCACGTCCCCCCGCCCACTGGCCACCACCAGGCTGGACTTGGGCGCGATCGCGCCTCGTCCGGCCCCTTCGACGTCTGCGGTGCGGGGGCGCGAGAGGATCGTTCTCACGCACCCGCTCCGCAGCCTCCTTCTGCGACATGACGTCCTCGCAGAAAGAGGCCACCGCGACCCAGACCGCCTCGGAGCCCAGCATGGCGTACACCAAGCCGGGCAGCGAGAGGTCCGGGCCAGCGGACGCCTGGAGGCGACGACGTGGCACATCCCAGGCCGGACATTCGGCCAGGGTGTGCCACGCTGTGTCGTCCGGCGCGCCACAGTGGTGGCACGCCGTGGATTCCTCCCTTTGAATCCGGCACAGGAAATGTCCAAAGCTGCCATGCCCGGACAAGACCTGCGCCAGACGGTAGGTGAGGAACCCATGCCTCCTGTCGATCCATCCCTCAATGACTGGACCGACGGCGTCCAGGGTCCACCGCCCGTCGTCCGCGTTGGCCATCTCCGCCGTCCACCGGCGGAACATGACCTCGCGGGCCCTTCGCCAGACGGCGACCCTCTCGTCCGGTGCTGCGGGCTCCCCCTGAGCCCGCTTGTCCGCCGTCCAGTGGTAGACGGCGGCCAGCACCTCGGCCTCAAAGTACCATGGCGGAGTGCCCGCCATGGCACATGCCGCCCCGTGACTAACCGTGCCGTAAGCCCGCGCCATTCGCTGTGCGATGGCGCGTTGGGGCTTACGGAGCAGGGCACGGTTAGTCGCCACCAGATCGTGCGCCCACACGGGCGCACCGTAAAGGGCCATGCTGCGTAGCACGCCGGCATAAAGGCGCCGGCATGCCACAGCAGGCCCCCCGATGTTTGGGAGGAGCCAACTAAGGCTCCTCGCCGACTTCAGGAGGCGTTCGCGGAGCAGGCGGAAGTGCTCCGCGAACTTCCACCGGCACGATATGGTCAGGCCCAGATATTTTATCTGGGCCTGCACCTCCACCCTCCTCCCGGCCACCACGACGTGGGCGTCCGGCGGCGGCTCCCCTCGAGGCCCATGAAAATATATGGCCTCGGTTTTGGGGAGCGCCACTTCCAGCCCCAGCCGCCCGATACGACGGGCGACCAGGGTTCCCCCCACCGACGCCCGGTCGGCCGCCTCCCCGAAGTTGCGCCCCCGCGCCGTGACGAGGGTGTCGTCCGCATAGCAGACGACACCAACGCCATCGGGGAGGGCGCCCCGGAGGAGCCAGTCGTAGCCTATGTTCCACAGGAGTGGTCCTAGGACCGACCCCTGCGGAACGCCCGACTCCACCGGCCGCCGCCTCATGCGGCCGTCCCTGCCGACGAACAGTACCTCCCGGCCTTGGAGGTAGTTCGTCAGCAGGGCCCTCAGGTATGGAGGCACTCCGTGATACCGGAGCGCCTCCAATATTGTGGCGTGGGGGATGGAGTTGAAGGCATTCCTTATGTCAAAAGACACCGCCATCACCCCTCCCCCCGCCCTCGCCCCCTCCTGGGTGATGCGCTTCACCTCCAGAAGCGCATCCACCGTGGACCGGCCCGTCCGAAACCCGTACTGGGCCTCGGACAAGTCAGGGCCGGTCCCCCCCAGGTGCTCCTTGAGGCGTGCCGCGATCACGCTCTCAAGGAGCTTGGCCGCATCGTCCAGGAGGACGATTGGCCGGTAGCCGGAGGGCGAATCCTCCGGCCGACCCACCTTTCGGAGGAGGCACAAAACCCCCTCCTTCCACACCTTCGGGAACCTCCCCGACGCAAAGCAGCGGTCGAAGAGGTCCCGAAAACGTCGCTCCATTTGGGCGGTGGCTATCGCCACCACCCGTGCCGGCACGCCGTCTGGCCCCGGCGCCGTCTTTTTGCCCCGGAGGCGGGCCGCCGCCGAGGCAAACTCCGTCTCCGACACCGGGGGAATCCCGGCGTCGGCCGGAGGGCCCATTCGCGGGAGCGGGGCCATCCGGGGAGGGACGAAGTCCGGCGAGCGGTCCGGGAAGAGACCCCGGACCACCTCCTCCAGCAAGGCCGGCTGGAGGGCCTCGACTACGGGGGGGCCGATCGGACGCAGCTGATTGCGCGCCGCCCGATACGGCCTCCCCCAGGGATCGGCATCCAATCCCGCCAGCATCTCCAGCCTTGCCGCCTTTTTGGCCTCCCGGATTGCCACCTTGAGGACGCGCCGGGCCTCCACGTAGGAGGCATAGAGGCGGTCCTCGTTGGCGGCATCACGGTTGGCGCGGCGGCGGGCCCGCTGGAAGGCCCTCCTCGCGGCGCCGCAGTCGTCCCGGAGGCCGACGAGTTCCGCCGACCACCAGTAGACCGCGCGCTTGGGCGGCGGCCGTCGCGACCGAGGCATGCTGGAGTCGCACACCTCGGTCATTGCCTCCCTCAGTTGGAGGGCGGCCTCGTCGACGTCCGGACTGGTTGACGGAGCAAACCAGTCCTGGACGAAAGCCGCCTCCGTGGCCGCGACGCGGTCCAGCCGCGACAGGGCCCACCGCGGGAAGGACCTTCTTCCTTCCCGCTCCCCCCCCACTGGTGGACACTGAGTGGAGAACTCTATCCGAATATACCTGTGATCGGATAGGTTCCCCCTCACGTCCACCTCCCACCGGCGCACGAGCGCGGCCAGGGCTGCAGTGGCGAACGAGACGTCCGGCACCGAGCTCCCGTTGTGGCGCACGCACGTGCGCACTGTTCCCCGGTTGAGGAGCACCAGCCCAGTGGACGCCGCCCAGGCCGCAAGACAGCGGCCCAGGGGATGGTCGATGTGGTCTCCCCAGACCACGGACCTGGCGTTCAGGTCGCCCAGAACCGCGACCTTACTCCTCCCCAGCCGTGCAAGCGCCGCCGTGAGAGTCTGGAGATAATTCTCCAGCTCCACGACCGGACGCTTTGGGGGGAAGTAGACGCCCACCAGGGCGGCATCCCCCCACGCGGCGGCCACGTATCCATGGCCCCTCTCTATGAGCGAGAGGGGCGGGGAGTCCGTGGAAGGCCGCGGCACGATGGCCACCGTACCGTCCGTGTCCCGCAGCCAGGAGGCTGGGAAGTTGAACGGCTCGGCGACCACGGCAAGGTCCCCCGACCACTCGGCTAGCACTTGGACCATTAGGTCCTGTGCCGCCTGACAGTGGTTGAGGTTAACCTGCATAATGGTTCGATGTCCGAGACTGGGCATTACTCGGACATCGTTCCATCAACGGTGACCGGGGGAACCTGGGCACCTGAAAGGGCGGGCCGTGCGGTGGCCTGCTCTTTTCCCCTCCTGACGGGAGGGCTGCATTTAGCCCCCCCCCATTACGTGGCCCGTCGGCCTCCCACTCGCTGCGCATACAGCGCAGTGGGGACTCCCGGTGCAGGTGGCCTGCCGATGGCCGGCCTGGCCACACCGGAAGCACAGATCCGACCTGTCCACCGGTGAGGGACAATACGGCCGGGCGTGTCCGAGCGCGAGGCACCGGTAGCAGCGCATTGGCTGCTCCTCCAGCGCCCGGACCACTGCCGAACTAAAGCCGATGAGTAACCGTCCCTTTTTGAGGACGGCCTCAGCGGCGACGGCGGGGCACTGAAGCCGGATGCGGCCCATGCCCCCGCTGCCCTGCCGGATTTCCCCAGCCTTCACGACCTCCAGATCGCATCCCCCGGCCGCCGCCACGGCAGCGGCTACCTCGCCCTTAGTGACGGAGTCGTCCAACTCCGACACTATGAGGGACGAGGTCTTGACAGGCCGCGCCACCTTGGCCACGTCGGCGATGGCCTCCGCCATCTTGGCGGCAAAGGCGTCGGCCTTCTGTTGCCGGTCGGCCCCCGGGAACTCGAAAATTCGAGCCCCCGTTTGGGTCCGTCGGCACGTCACCCTCTCTATACCCATCTCTGAAGGGCGGACCGTCTGTCGGGCTCTAATGAACGCCGACTCATAGGTCTCGCCCTTCGAGACGGCCTCCGGTGAGAGGGTGATAACGACTGCCGCCGTTTTGGAGGCGGCGCTCTTTTTCTTCTTCCGGCTCTTTTTGGGAGCCGGAGTAGGGGCCGCCTTTTTGGCAGGCCTCTGCGTTGCGGAGGAAGGAGGCTGAGGCGCCTTCTTCTTCCTTCGGGCCACTGTGGCCCACCCCTCGTTGGCCTCTATGGCCGAGGGCAGCATTGTGTCCTCCTGAGAGGACACTACCGCCGCCGACTGGATGCCGGACGGGCCTGCGATCGGGGCCGCCGGGACAAGGGCCGGTGCAGCCGGAGCCGCCGCCTTCTTGGCCGCCTTCTTCTTTTGGGACGCCGACGCCGGGATGGAAACCGGCGCCGGGCCCGCCGCCGGGGCCACCACCCCCGAGCGACCCTTGCTCGCCGCCAATGGCGGCCGGACCACTTTTGCCGGCAAGAGGCGGTCCTCGACTCCGGCCAGGCAGAAGCGCACGAAAGCACGCTCCTCCTGCATGACCCCTCTAATCGCCTCCAGCATCTCCGGGGACAAGGGACCTCCGGCGCTGGCAGCAGGAGCCACCGACCCCTTACGGCGGAGTCCTTCCAGCTCCATTCGGAGCGCTGCGATCTCGCGGCTCTGGCCCTCTACCATCGCCTCGAGTCGCTTGGTCTCATCTGAGGCCACCCGACTCATCGCCTCCGCGACGATCTCACCGAGCGACGCCGCCGAGGCCCTAAGGGCCGCCTGAGCCGGCTTTGTGAGCTTTGAGGAGTTGGCGGTCACCAAAATGGCTTCCACCTCCTCCTCCGCCTGCTTCTTGAGGATGCTCGCGAGCTTCCCCATGTCTTTCTTGGCGGCAGGAGTATTCCTCGCCGCCAAGTACCTCGCGCGTGATGCCTCGCTCGGCGCGACCTCCTCGCTTTCCGACGGGGGCTCCGTCCTCGGAGCACCCCGCGGAGTACGGCCTCTGCCGCGGACACTACGGCCGCGTTTGGCCTTGACGGCCTTGACGGACGATGTCCCAGAGGACCCCTCTGACGCACGCGTGCGCGACCTCAGCCGCTTTCGCGTCCATTTGTCCGACGCATCGCTAGCCACCGATGCGTCGGACACACTCCCATCCGACATCTCGCTCGGCCTGACAAACAGGTCCGAGGACGTCTGGGCGACTGGCGGCGTCTTCGCCGACCTCGCTTGAGCCTGCACCTCAGGCTGGCCCTGAGAAGGGCCTTTTGGGGGACTCCCGGGGGTTACGGGATCCGTTCGCATCGATAGATCCATTTTACGTATGAATCAGTCTCTTCCTGCACAGTTTGGTCTTTGAGATTTAGTCTTCTACCGCTACTGGCCACTGCGTTACCGCGCACCAAGTAGGGAGAGTCCAGGGCAGACGACGGGGACGTACTCGAAAAGACACTGTGGGGGCTGCCCCATTCACCAAGTAAACTCGGTTCCATACGATTACATACAAAACGTATGAAAATCAGTTAAAATCGCGATTTTCCTCGATTTTCTCAGGAGTTTCTAATCCGATTTCTTTGTTTCAGGTGTCAAACGGTTCGGGGGACCGAGCCGCGTCCACGAGGTAGGTGTTTGGTGGAAAACAAAAGAAAATTGGGGAAACTCTGAGTCGGAAAATGAGTTTTCCGCGGAAATTAACAACCGAGCCTAGCAAGCGGGATATCAAACGACGCGGCTAGTGAAGATCTAAAAGGTTATGTAATAATATTGTACTACGTCAATATAAAATTTTGAAAAAAATTTGAAAAAACTGATTTTAATTTTAACCAAAAAGAAAATTTGGAAAAATAAGGAAATTTACCAACGGATTTTCGCGTTAGGGGCTTCAAACAGCGCGGACGCGCGAGCCTCGTCTAACTAAACGAAAAACCGTGCCTACCCAATACAGAAATTTTAAAATCTAGACTTAGTCTAGATTTTTTACAACAAAAATTCGAATTTTCAAAGAAAATGGATTTTTCCGATTAAATCGGAGTATGTCAAAAGACGCAGGATAGCCAGCTGATTACAAATAAATAAAAATATTTGACAGCGTCAATATAAGATTTTGAAGTTTCTATTCAAAAACGTAAATTTTTCAAGAGTTTAGGTATTTTTGGTAGGTATTTTAAAACCGACCGTCACGCTTAGTATCCGGCTATATGCAGGACGTCGATTTTTATTAAATTACTGAAAAAATTTTAAAAATAGTTACTGAAAAGCAACAGTAATTTTGAAAAAAGTGTTTGAAGTTAACTTTGTCGCGATTCACCAAGTAAACTCGGTTCCATACGATTACATACAAAACGTATGAAAATCAGTTAAAATCGCGGTTTTTCTCGATTTTCTCAGGAGTTTCTGATCCGATTTCTTTGTTTCAGGTGTCAAACGGTTCGGGGGACCGAGCCGCGTCCACGAGGTAGGTGTTTGGTGGAAAACAAAAGAAAATTGGGGAAACTCTGAGTCGGAAAATGAGTTTTCCGCGGAAATTAACAACCGAGCCTAGCAAGCGGGATATCAAACGACGCGGCTAGTGAAGATCTAAAAGGTTATGTAATAATATTGTACTACGTCAATATAAAATTTTGAAAAAAATTTGAAAAAACTGATTTTAATTTTAACCAAAAAGAAAATTTGGAAAAATAAGGAAATTTACCAACGGATTTTCGCGTTAGGGGCTTCAAACAGCGCGGACGCGCGAGCCTCGTCTAACTAAACGAAAAACCGTGCCTACCCAATACAGAAATTTTAAAATCTAGACTTAGTCTAGATTTTTTACAACAAAAATTCGAATTTTCAAAGAAAATGGATTTTTCCGATTAAATCGGAGTATGTCAAAAGACGCAGGATAGCCAGCTGATTACAAATAAATAAAAATATTTGACAGCGTCAATATAAGATTTTGAAGTTTCTATTCAAAAACGTAAATTTTTCAAGAGTTTAGGTATTTTTGGTAGGTATTTTAAAACCGACCGTCACGCTTAGTATCCGGCTATATGCAGGACGTCGATTTTTATTAAATTACTGAAAAAATTTTAAAAATAGTTACTGAAAAGCAACAGTAATTTTGAAAAAAGTGTTTGAAGTTAACTTTGTCGCGATTCACCAAGTAAACTCGGTTCCATACGATTACATACAAAACGTATGAAAATCAGTTAAAATCGCGATTTTCCTCGATTTTCTCAGGAGTTTCTAATCCGATTTCTTTGTTTCAGGTGTCAAACGGTTCGGGGGACCGAGCCGCGTCCACGAGGTAGGTGTTTGGTGGAAAACAAAAGAAAATTGGGGAAACTCTGAGTCGGAAAATGAGTTTTCCGCGGAAATTAACAACCGAGCCTAGCAAGCGGGATATCAAACGACGCGGCTAGTGAAGATCTAAAAGGTTATGTAATAATATTGTACTACGTCAATATAAAATTTTGAAAAAAATTTGAAAAAACTGATTTTAATTTTAACCAAAAAGAAAATTTGGAAAAATAAGGAAATTTACCAACGGATTTTCGCGTTAGGGGCTTCAAACAGCGCGGACGCGCGAGCCTCGTCTAACTAAACGAAAAACCGTGCCTACCCAATACAGAAATTTTAAAATCTAGACTTAGTCTAGATTTTTTACAACAAAAATTCGAATTTTCAAAGAAAATGGATTTTTCCGATTAAATCGGAGTATGTCAAAAGACGCAGGATAGCCAGCTGATTACAAATAAATAAAAATATTTGACAGCGTCAATATAAGATTTTGAAGTTTCTATTCAAAAACGTAAATTTTTCAAGAGTTTAGGTATTTTTGGTAGGTATTTTAAAACCGACCGTCACGCTTAGTATCCGGCTATATGCAGGACGTCGATTTTTATTAAATTACTGAAAAAATTTTAAAAATAGTTACTGAAAAGCAACAGTAATTTTGAAAAAAGTGTTTGAAGTTAACTTTGTCGCGATTCACCAAGTAAACTCGGTTCCATACGATTACATACAAAACGTATGAAAATCAGTTAAAATCGCGATTTTCCTCGATTTTCTCAGGAGTTTCTAATCCGATTTCTTTGTTTCAGGTGTCAAACGGTTCGGGGGACCGAGCCGCGTCCACGAGGTAGGTGTTTGGTGGAAAACAAAAGAAAATTGGGGAAACTCTGAGTCGGAAAATGAGTTTTCCGCGGAAATTAACAACCGAGCCTAGCAAGCGGGATATCAAACGACGCGGCTAGTGAAGATCTAAAAGGTTATGTAATAATATTGTACTACGTCAATATAAAATTTTGAAAAAAATTTGAAAAAAACTGATTTTAATTTTAACCAAAAAGAAAATTTGGAAAAATAAGGAAATTTACCAACGGATTTTCGCGTTAGGGGCTTCAAACAGCGCGGACGCGCGAGCCTCGTCTAACTAAACGAAAAACCGTGCCTACCCAATACAGAAATTTTAAAATCTAGACTTAGTCTAGATTTTTTACAACAAAAATTCGAATTTTCAAAGAAAATGGATTTTTCCGATTAAATCGGAGTATGTCAAAAGACGCAGGATAGCCAGCTGATTACAAATAAATAAAAATATTTGACAGCGTCAATATAAGATTTTGAAGTTTCTATTCAAAAACGTAAATTTTTCAAGAGTTTAGGTATTTTTGGTAGGTATTTTAAAACCGACCGTCACGCTTAGTATCCGGCTATATGCAGGACGTCGATTTTTATTAAATTACTGAAAAAATTTTAAAAATAGTTACTGAAAAGCAACAGTAATTTTGAAAAAAGTGTTTGAAGTTAACTTTGTCGCGATTCACCAAGTAAACTCGGTTCCATACGATTACATACAAAACGTATGAAAATCAGTTAAAATCGCGATTTTCCTCGATTTTCTCAGGAGTTTCTAATCCGATTTCTTTGTTTCAGGTGTCAAACGGTTCGGGGGACCGAGCCGCGTCCACGAGGTAGGTGTTTGGTGGAAAACAAAAGAAAATTGGGGAAACTCTGAGTCGGAAAATGAGTTTTCCGCGGAAATTAACAACCGAGCCTAGCAAGCGGGATATCAAACGACGCGGCTAGTGAAGATCTAAAAGGTTATGTAATAATATTGTACTACGTCAATATAAAATTTTGAAAAAAATTTGAAAAAACTGATTTTAATTTTAACCAAAAAGAAAATTTGGAAAAATAAGGAAATTTACCAACGGATTTTCGCGTTAGGGGCTTCAAACAGCGCGGACGCGCGAGCCTCGTCTAACTAAACGAAAAACCGTGCCTACCCAATACAGAAATTTTAAAATCTAGACTTAGTCTAGATTTTTTACAACAAAAATTCGAATTTTCAAAGAAAATGGATTTTTCCGATTAAATCGGAGTATGTCAAAAGACGCAGGATAGCCAGCTGATTACAAATAAATAAAAATATTTGACAGCGTCAATATAAGATTTTGAAGTTTCTATTCAAAAACGTAAATTTTTCAAGAGTTTAGGTATTTTTGGTAGGTATTTTAAAACCGACCGTCACGCTTAGTATCCGGCTATATGCAGGACGTCGATTTTTATTAAATTACTGAAAAAATTTTAAAAATAGTTACTGAAAAGCAACAGTAATTTTGAAAAAAGTGCTTGAAGTTAACTTTGTCGCGATTCACCAAGTAAACTCGGTTCCATACGATTACATACAAAACGTATGAAAATCAGTTAAAATCGCGATTTTCCTCGATTTTCTCAGGAGTTTCTAATCCGATTTCTTTGTTTCAGGTGTCAAACGGTTCGGGGGACCGAGCCGCGTCCACGAGGTAGGTGTTTGGTGGAAAACAAAAGAAAATTGGGGAAACTCTGAGTCGGAAAATGAGTTTTCCGCGGAAATTAACAACCGAGCCTAGCAAGCGGGATATCAAACGACGCGGCTAGTGAAGATCTAAAAGGTTATGTAATAATATTGTACTACGTCAATATAAAATTTTGAAAAAAATTTGAAAAAACTGATTTTAATTTTAACCAAAAAGAAAATTTGGAAAAATAAGGAAATTTACCAACGGATTTTCGCGTTAGGGGCTTCAAACAGCGCGGACGCGCGAGCCTCGTCTAACTAAACGAAAAACCGTGCCTACCCAATACAGAAATTTTAAAATCTAGACTTAGTCTAGATTTTTTACAACAAAAATTCGAATTTTCAAAGAAAATGGATTTTTCCGATTAAATCGGAGTATGTCAAAAGACGCAGGATAGCCAGCTGATTACAAATAAATAAAAATATTTGACAGCGTCAATATAAGATTTTGAAGTTTCTATTCAAAAACGTAAATTTTTCAAGAGTTTAGGTATTTTTGGTAGGTATTTTAAAACCGACCGTCACGCTTAGTATCCGGCTATATGCAGGACGTCGATTTTTATTAAATTACTGAAAAAATTTTAAAAATAGTTACTGAAAAGCAACAGTAATTTTGAAAAAAGTGTTTGAAGTTAACTTTGTCGCGATTCACCAAGTAAACTCGGTTCCATACGATTACATACAAAACGTATGAAAATCAGTTAAAATCGCGATTTTCCTCGATTTTCTCAGGAGTTTCTAATCCGATTTCTTTGTTTCAGGTGTCAAACGGTTCGGGGGACCGAGCCGCGTCCACGAGGTAGGTGTTTGGTGGAAAACAAAAGAAAATTGGGGAAACTCTGAGTCGGAAAATGAGTTTTCCGCGGAAATTAACAACCGAGCCTAGCAAGCGGGATATCAAACGACGCGGCTAGTGAAGATCTAAAAGGTTATGTAATAATATTGTACTACGTCAATATAAAATTTTGAAAAAAATTTGAAAAAACTGATTTTAATTTTAACCAAAAAGAAAATTTGGAAAAATAAGGAAATTTACCAACGGATTTTCGCGTTAGGGGCTTCAAACAGCGCGGACGCGCGAGCCTCGTCTAACTAAACGAAAAACCGTGCCTACCCAATACAGAAATTTTAAAATCTAGACTTAGTCTAGATTTTTTACAACAAAAATTCGAATTTTCAAAGAAAATGGATTTTTCCGATTAAATCGGAGTATGTCAAAAGACGCAGGATAGCCAGCTGATTACAAATAAATAAAAATATTTGACAGCGTCAATATAAGATTTTGAAGTTTCTATTCAAAAACGTAAATTTTTCAAGAGTTTAGGTATTTTTGGTAGGTATTTTAAAACCGACCGTCACGCTTAGTATCCGGCTATATGCAGGACGTCGATTTTTATTAAATTACTGAAAAAATTTTAAAAATAGTTACTGAAAAGCAACAGTAATTTTGAAAAAAGTGTTTGAAGTTAACTTTGTCGCGATTCACCAAGTAAACTCGGTTCCATACGATTACATACAAAACGTATGAAAATCAGTTAAAATCGCGATTTTCCTCGATTTTCTCAGGAGTTTCTAATCCGATTTCTTTGTTTCAGGTGTCAAACGGTTCGGGGGACCGAGCCGCGTCCACGAGGTAGGTGTTTGGTGGAAAACAAAAGAAAATTGGGGAAACTCTGAGTCGGAAAATGAGTTTTCCGCGGAAATTAACAACCGAGCCTAGCAAGCGGGATATCAAACGACGCGGCTAGTGAAGATCTAAAAGGTTATGTAATAATATTGTACTACGTCAATATAAAATTTTGAAAAAAATTTGAAAAAACTGATTTTAATTTTAACCAAAAAGAAAATTTGGAAAAATAAGGAAATTTACCAACGGATTTTCGCGTTAGGGGCTTCAAACAGCGCGGACGCGCGAGCCTCGTCTAACTAAACGAAAAACCGTGCCTACCCAATACAGAAATTTTAAAATCTAGACTTAGTCTAGATTTTTTACAACAAAAATTCGAATTTTCAAAGAAAATGGATTTTTCCGATTAAATCGGAGTATGTCAAAAGACGCAGGATAGCCAGCTGATTACAAATAAATAAAAATATTTGACAGCGTCAATATAAGATTTTGAAGTTTCTATTCAAAAACGTAAATTTTTCAAGAGTTTAGGTATTTTTGGTAGGTATTTTAAAACCGACCGTCACGCTTAGTATCCGGCTATATGCAGGACGTCGATTTTTATTAAATTACTGAAAAAATTTTAAAAATAGTTACTGAAAAGCAACAGTAATTTTGAAAAAAGTGTTTGAAGTTAACTTTGTCGCGATTCACCAAGTAAACTCGGTTCCATACGATTACATACAAAACGTATGAAAATCAGTTAAAATCGCGATTTTCCTCGATTTTCTCAGGAGTTTCTAATCCGATTTCTTTGTTTCAGGTGTCAAACGGTTCGGGGGACCGAGCCGCGTCCACGAGGTAGGTGTTTGGTGGAAAACAAAAGAAAATTGGGGAAACTCTGAGTCGGAAAATGAGTTTTCCGCGGAAATTAACAACCGAGCCTAGCAAGCGGGATATCAAACGACGCGGCTAGTGAAGATCTAAAAGGTTATGTAATAATATTGTACTACGTCAATATAAAATTTTGAAAAAAAATTGAAAAAACTGATTTTAATTTTAACCAAAAAGAAAATTTGGAAAAATAAGGAAATTTACCAACGGATTTTCGCGTTAGGGGCTTCAAACAGCGCGGACGCGCGAGCCTCGTCTAACTAAACGAAAAACCGTGCCTACCCAATACAGAAATTTTAAAATCTAGACTTAGTCTAGATTTTTTACAACAAAAATTCGAATTTTCAAAGAAAATGGATTTTTCCGATTAAATCGGAGTATGTCAAAAGACGCAGGATAGCCAGCTGATTACAAATAAATAAAAATATTTGACAGCGTCAATATAAGATTTTGAAGTTTCTATTCAAAAACGTAAATTTTTCAAGAGTTTAGGTATTTTTGGTAGGTATTTTAAAACCGACCGTCACGCTTAGTATCCGGCTATATGCAGGACGTCGATTTTTATTAAATTACTGAAAAAATTTTAAAAATAGTTACTGAAAAGCAACAGTAATTTTGAAAAAAGTGTTTGAAGTTAACTTTGTCGCGCGGGTTAGGTTAGGTTAGGTTAGGTTAGGTTAGGTTAGGTTAGGTTAGGTTAGGTTAGGTTAGGTTCCCCCCCCAAGGGATCGCGCCTTGCCGCGGCGGGGGGGCTTAGTACTCCGTAGCAAGCCAGCTACTGGGGGAAGCTAAGCGGTCCCACAATAGGGTGCGGGGCTCGATGTCCTACTCATCATGAGTAGGGCACGCGAGTCCCTTGGAGGAACCCTACAGGGAGGCCGTGGATGGTGAACCACGTTAAAAAAGAATCCCGTGGATGGTGAACCACGTTAAAAAAAAGAATCCCCGCAGGGAGGCCGTGGATGGTGAACCACGTTAAAAAAGAATCCCGTGGATGGTGAACCACGTTAAAAAAGAATCCCCGCAGGGAGGCCGTGGATGGTGAACCACGTTAAAAAAGAATCCCGTGGATGGTGAACCACGTTAAAAAAGAATCCCTAGCATACCGTAATCCTCTCCGCCCGAGGACCGGGGGCCGTCTGGCTTATGCCGGGCCGCGTGGATGGTGAACCACTATAAAAAAGCACCCCCTGTACACCGTAATCCTCACTGAGGACCGGGGGCCGTCCGAGCTTTACGCCGGGCCGCGTGGATGGTGAACCACTATAAAAAATCATCCCCTGCACACCGTAATCCTCCCTGTGAGGACCGGGGGCCGTCCGTGCTTTACGCCGGGCCGCGTGGATGGTGAACCACTATAAAAAAGGCATCCCCTGCACACCGTAATCCTCCCTGTGAGGACCGGGGGCCGTCCGTGCTTTTCGCCGGGCCGCGTGGATGGTGAACCACTATAAAAAAGGCATCCCTTGTACACCGTAATCCTCCCTGTGAGGACCGGGGGCCGTCGGGGTATTTGCCCGGGCCGCGTGGATGGTGAACCACTATAAAAAAGGCATCCCTTGCACACCGTAATCCTCCCTGAGGACCGGGGGCCGGCGGGGTATTTGCCCGGGCTGCGTGGATGGTGAACCACTATAAAAAATTATCCCTCGTACACCGTTATCCCTTCGGGGACCGGGGGCTGTCGGGGCTTTTGTCCGGGCCGAGTGGAGTAAACCACAATAAAAAATCGACTGGCGGTTGTCATTACTGGGGTCATCAGTAGGGAGGGTATGATGACACCGCCGAATCACGCGTCGGTCCGCATCCCGGCGTGTGAAGGGAGGGGCGGCTTCGGTCGCCAACTGGGGAGGGATCTCTCCTTGCCGGACTTGGTACTGGACCCACCAAGAACGGTGACGAGAGATCGTGGGAGGCGATGGTCTCCTTCGCGATTGCGTCGAACTCGCGAAGGTGACTATCGATGGATCGGGTCCGAGAGGATGACCCCCTAGCGGATCCGATCCTGTGGGGTGGCTCGCTCGACACCTGGCGGACGACCCCCGCCATCTGTCGACCGAGCGGTGGCCTTCGGGTGGGGGAACGGGGACTCCCTCTCCCGATTGCACAAGGTCACGTCGGGCGTGGTGCACCAAGTGTTCTGGTGGACCACGCGAACCAGGGAGGTTCCGCACTTGCGGATGCACCCGCGGCTCGCGGTCGATTGCGCGAGCGTGCCCGTGAGTCGCACTATGGGTGGCGGAGTTTGAACACCGCGGTGGTTTTTAGTGGGTAGACCCCTGGTCGGCAATCCAGCCGCCCAGGAGCAGCGCTTCACGCCGGGAGTCCCACACACGCCCTTCACTCCCCGGTGAAGGGTACGGTGCATAAAGCATTTTCCCCGCGACAACAAAAAAAAAAAAAAAAAAAAAAAGGTTAGGTTAGGTTAGGTTAGGTTAGGTTAGGTTAGGTTAGGTTAGGTTAGGTTAGGTTAGGTTAGGTTAGGTTCCCCCCCAAGGGATTGCGCCTTGTCGTGGCGGGGGGGCTCAGTACCTCGTAGCAATCCAGCTACTGAGGGAAGCTAAGCATCCCACAATGGGGGTCGGGCTCGCTGTCTTACTCCTTAATGAGTAATTCATGCGAGTTCCGACGGGGAGGGCATACCGTAATCCTCACTCTGAGGACCGGGGGCTGTCGGGGCATTTGCCCGGGCTGCGTGGATGGTGAACCACTATAAAAAAGAATCCCTAGCACACCGTAATCCTCACTCTGAGGACCGGGGGCCGTCGGGGCATTTGCCCGGGCTGCGTGGAGGGTGAACCACTATAAAAAAGAAACCCTAGCACACCGTAATCCTCACTCTGAGGACCGGGGGCCGTCGGGGCATTTGCCCGGGCTGCGTGGATGGTGAACCACTATAAAAAAGAATCCCTAGCACACCGTAATCCCTTCGGGGACCGGGGGCCGGCGGGGCTTTGCCCGGGCTGCGTGGATGGCAAACCACTATAAAAACCCTCGTGTACCGTTATCCCTTCGGGGACCGGGGGCTGTCGGGGCATTTGTCCGGGCCGAGTGGAGTAAACCACAATAAAAATCCCAAGACCAAGTTCGGCGCCCGGCGAGGGTCTGAATGGCAGTGGGTCACTGTCATTAGGGCGTCAGGGGGCGATCCCCCCACCGACGAGAAACATGAGTAGCGTGCATAAAAACAAACTACCCCAGGAGGGTACCAACCGCTTAGCCGCGGGGGGAGAATCCCTCCCTGTCGTTGCTTCGGCTTCGGCAGGCAGCCCACCAGTATCTGGGGGGGCAAACACCTGCTCCGTGCCTTTGGGCGCGGCCTCCATTGAGGCAAATATGGCGCATTCGAGCGCGAAAGGGGCGCTTTCAAGCGCGAAGGTAAAGAGGGCCACTAAAAGTGGCAAAACTGTGAAGAGTGCCGCTTCAAGCGGACATAACGATGACGACGCCGCTGCTGGTAGCAGCGAAGGGAGCCTTAGGCTTGCGAGGGGTATTATGCCCAAACCGCAAAGGACCAAACGAAACACAAGGGAGGTGGTCTCTGATGAGACAATTGTTTCGGTTGGAGGTTCAGACTCCGAGGGCTCACGGATGGAGACAGAGCACTTTGAAGTGCCAACGCCGGCGTTGGGGCGCAAACTGCGCACAACGAAAAGAGCGAGGACGGCAAAGGAGTCGGATCCCGACTTCTCTAGTGGGAGCGACACCAGTTCCGTCAGGGCAAACCCCAAGGCCAAAAACGTAGCCAAACGTGGCCGAGGGAGACCGCCCACAACGGGGCACTATGTCGGCCTTGCCAAGGCCAAGGCGGACTACATCAAAGCCCAACGAGAGGCTTCAGAACTGGAGGCAGAGGCGGAAGTCATTGAAGCGACCAGACTTCTCGCGACCGTGCCCGCCGACTGCATCGAGAAGCAGATCAAGGGCACCGTCAAACTAATTCGGGACGTGGAAACCAAGTCCAAGAATATCAAGGGCGGTTTCAGAGGGGCGCTCAAAGCTGCCGCCAAGCACATCGAGCAAACCCTGACAGCACTCTCAGGCAGAACTGTCACCGAGGAGGTCCAAATGCTCCGAATGGAGAATGAGGACCTGCAGACTCGCCTTGAGACGGTGCGATCGGAAATGGCCCAGCTCCGCGAGGAGATGGACCGCATCCGCACGGAGAATTCGCGCCGAAACGTGCCAGAACCGCCAAAACCAACCGGCGACATGTCATGGGAGGACCAGAGGGCAACTCTCTTTAGGGAAATGGGCAACATGGTCGATGCCAAGCTGGCGGGCCTGGACGACCGCCTGCTTCCCCCTAAAAGAGTTCGTCCCCCGCTACGAGCAGACGCCAGCCAGTCTTCTAGGCAGGCACAGGCGATGGCTGCTCCATCAAACTTAGGGAGCAAACGGGCACCAAAACCGGCAGTTCCGGCTTCCACTGGAGTCACGAGGGCGGCTAGACAGCCGCAAGATGCGGAGATGTGGACTGAGGTCGTGCATCGAAAACGCAGAAAGAAGAAAAAGAAAAAAGACGTTGCCCCTGTAAACGTGGCTACTGTCCCGAGTCGACCATCCGGCGGGAGACCCCCAGTTAGGCCTGGGGCTAACACAACTGGGCCACAGGGCAAGGCGAAGCCTAAACAGGCTAAGCCAAAACCGGCGGAGAACAAGCTTCGCGCACCAAGGTCAGCGGCAGTGGTCCTGACACTGATGCCAGAGGCCAAAGAGCAGGGCCTCACTTTTGAGAAACTGCTCACAAATGCGAGGAAGGACCTGGATCTAACCCACCTACAAATCGGTGAGGGACTCAGGTTCCGAGCCGCGGCCACAGGGGGCCGTGTGTTCGAAATCCCGGGAGTGGACAGTGGCGGGAAAGCAGACTCCTTAGCTCAGAAGCTAAGGGAGATTTTACCGGAGTCTGTGAAGGTCACCCGGCCAACGAAATGCATAGACCTAAGCATCACGGGGCTGGACGACTCGGTGACGGCGCCAGACATCGCGGCCGCCATCGCGGCAGGAGGCAATTGCTCTATAGAGCAGGTGAGAGTGGGTTCGGTGCGCGCCGGTCTCTTTGGTGCGGGTAGTGCCATAGTGCAGTGCCCGGTAGAGGCAGCGAAACCACTCGCGGAGAAAGGGCGACTCCTAGTCGGATGGAGTGCCGCCCGGGTGCGTGCGCTGGGTCCCCGACCGCTGAAGTGTTACCGATGCTTCGAGATCGGTCACACAGGGGCCCAGTGCAAGTCCACTATTGACCGCAGTCGGAACTGCTTCCGCTGCGGAGCGGAGGGTCACATGGCTGCGGCATGCACCAGGGATGCAAGCTGCGCTACATGTAAGGCAGCTGGGAGGCCGGCCAATCATTCGGCTGGCGGGCGCAAGTGCGTTCGGCCCAAGAAGGGCAAAAGTTCGGCTGGAAGAGCCCCAGAACCGAACCAATCTAGGGAGCCGCCTGCGGAGGTGATGATGACCGGTTCTTAATGGCCACTCAACATCGCTTCCTGCAGGTTAATTTGAACCACTGCCTTGGTGCGCAGGACCTGCTCCTCCAAACCATGCTGCAGTGGTCAATTAATGTGGCGGTCGTATCGGATCCCTACTTCGTCTCCTCTCAGCCAAACTGGGTGGGGGACATCGGGGATACCGTGGCCATAATCGCGGCTTCGGGCTCGGGCTGTTTGCCCTTCATCGTCAGGGATCGGGAGCCCGGTTTTGTGTCGATTGTGTATGACGATACCTTGGTCGTCGGGGTATATTTCTCCCCCAACAGATCGCTCGCCGAATATGAGTCGTTCCTTGACCGACTCGGGGCGGCTGTACGGCGGGCATCTCCGCTCAATGTCATCGTGCTTGGGGACTTTAATGCCCACAGCACGATGTGGGGATCCCCGGCGACCGACGATCGCGGAGAAGCGGTGGAGACGTGGGCGGCATCTTGCGGCCTGGTGCCTCTCAACCGCGGCTCCGTCAATACGTACGTGCGACAGTGGGGTGGCTCAATAGTAGACCTCACGTTTACTAGCCCCGCTCTCGCGCGTCGCGTATTGAATTGGCGGGTTCTGGACGACGTGGAGACCTTATCGGATCACCGATACATCAGGTTTGGGGTCTCCGCCTCGTCCAGTGACGACTATTCCCGTCGGAGGGAGGAGAATCGGGCTTCCTTCCCAAGGTGGTCCCTGTCGCGCCTCGACGTGGAGGTGCTGGCCGAGGCCGCGATCGTCCAAGCCTGGACCATGCGGCCGTTCGAGCCGGCGGAGGCTGACGACGGGGCCATAAGGTTCCGAGATGCGCTGACTCGTATTTGCGACGCGTCAATGCCTCGGGCCAGGAGGGGAGCTCCGAAGAGGGAGGTGTACTGGTGGACTCGCGAAATTGCCGAACTGAGGCAGGGCTGCATTGCAGCTCGTCGCGAGTACACCAGGCACAGGAGGCGGCGGAGGAGGAATGAGGAGGTGGAGGACCTGCTGCACAACGCGTATCTGGAGGCCAAAAAACACCTCAAACTGGCCATCAGCAGGTCCAAAGCCACCAAACGCCAGGAGATGCTGGAGGCTCTCGATCGTGACCCGTGGGGTCGTCCGTACCGCGCCGCGCGTAACAAACTGCGCGCGCGAGGACCCCCGGTCACCGAGACCATGCAGCCTCGGCTGCTGGAGGACGTTGTGGCGGCTCTATTCCCTGACGGGCCCGCTCACGTCCCCCCGATGATGGCAGTGGACCCAGTTGCGGAAAATGACGAGGTTGTAGAGGTCCCTGCCGTCACGCAGACCGAGATCGCCATCGCGGCAGCTAAGCTCCGGGCAAAAAACACTGCCCCAGGGCCGGACGGTGTTCCAGGGCGGGTGCTGGCGACAGCGCTGGGCGAGTTGGAGGTCCACCTTACCGGGCTTCTGAACTCGTGCCTGACGTCTTGCCGGTTCCCGTCCTGCTGGAAGGAGGGAAGGTTAGTCCTTCTAAGGAAGAGTGGGCGCCCTGCTGAGTCTCCCTCTGCTTATCGCCCAATAGTTTTGCTCGACGACACGGGAAAGCTCTTCGAGCGTATCATTGCGTCCCGTGTCGTCGACCATCTGCGTGAGGTGGGTCCGGATTTATCCGACTGCCAGTACGGGTTCCGGGAGGGCCGATCTACAATTGACGCGATCCTTCGTGTCAAAGCCCTCTCGGATGGTGCCGTTGGCAGGGGCGGCGGGTTGATGGCGGTGTCTTTAGACATAGCGAACGCCTTCAACTCGCTGCCGTTCGGGTGTATTGAGGAGGCACTTCGCTTCCACCGTGTGCCACTATATCTTCGGCGCATAATAAGTGCCTACCTTAGGGACCGATGGGTAGTTTATGAGGGGAGGGACGGAAGGGTCCATCGAAGACCGGTCGGGTGCGGGGTTCCGCAGGGGTCTGTCCTAGGACCACTCCTGTGGAATGTCGGATTCGACTGGGTCTTGCGGGGAGGGTTTCCTCCGGGCGTGAGAGTCGTGTGTTACGCGGACGACACACTGGTCACGGCCCGGGGGGAAAATTACGAGGAGGCGTCCGCTCGTGCTGTCGCTGGCACCGAGCGAGTCATTGGGCGCATAGTAATGTTGGGCCTAAGGGTGGCCCTCAATAAAACCGAGGCACTGTACTTTCACGGTCCTCGGAGGGGGCCTCCCGAAGGTGCCAACATTGTCATCGGGGGGGAAACGGTCGGGCTGAAGCCCCAGATGAAATATCTTGGGATTCACCTCGACCCGCGGTGGAGTTTCCGGGAGCACTTCTCTCGTTTGGCCCCGAGGCTCTTGCAGGCCGCGAGTGCCCTTGGTAGACTCCTACCGAATATCGGAGGTCCTAGTCGGACCTGTCGGCGTCTGTACGCAGGCGTCGTCAGGTCCATGGCGTTGTACGGTGCACCCGTGTGGGTCGGTGCCCTGACTGGCCCAAATAAGGCTAAGCTGTGCCAGGCGCAGCGGGTCATGGCCGTCAGGGCGGTACGAGGTTACCGCACGGTGTCGCACGCGGCTGCATGTGTGATCGCTGGTATGCCCCCCTGGGACCTGCAAGCCGAGGTTCTGGCGGAGGCATACCACCGAAGGAGGGAGTCCGAAGGCGAGGATCCGATTGACGGACCTCGATGGAAGCGGCGAGCACAGGCTCGGCTGCTGCGCAAATGGAGGGAGAGGCTGCAAGAGCCGACCGCTGGCGTCTGGACCGTGGCGGCTGTCCGCCCAGTGCTCAAAGCCTGGGTGAACAGGCGGCACGGGTCGCTGACCTACCGGCTGGTGCAGATCCTGTCGGGGCACGGAAGCTTCGGCAGGTATCTGTGCCACATAGCCCGTAGGGAGCCCCTGGAGGTGTGCAATCACTGCGGCTACAGAGATGACACTGCCGAACACACGCTGGGGGTCTGTCCGGCGTGGGCGACGGAGCGGGCGGCTCTTGCCGCCGTTGTGGGAGGAGATCTCTCCTTGCCGGCCGTGGTCAAGGCCATGGTCGGTGACGAAAGATCTTGGGACGCAATGGTCGCCTTTTGCGAGCAAGTGATGCTCCAAAAGGAGACTGCGGAGCGGATACGAGAGGATGATCCTCTCTCGGATCCAATCCGCCGGAGACGGCTTGGGCGGCGACGTCGGGCTTACGCAGCCACAATCGCTGCCGTCTAGGCGGTGACCCTTCGGGTGGTGGGAGTGGGGGCTCCTCCACCTGACTGCACGGGGTCACGACGAACGTGGTCTTCCTAGTGTTCAGGTTGGCCACGTGATCCACGGAGTGCGTAGGGTGGCGACATCTGCCGCCTTACCCCCTGGAGGTTCCGCTTCGGCGGATACACCCGCGGCTCGTGGAGGACTGCGCAAGCGTACCCACGAGTCCGCTTTCAAGGGTGTCGTAGTGAGAACACCGCGGTGGTTTTAGTGGGTATACCCCTGGTCGGCAATCCAGCCGCCCAGGAGCAGCGCCCTTTTCAGGGCGCCGGGAGTCCCACACACGCCCTTCACTCCCCCGGTGAAGGGTATGGTGCGTAACGCATTTCCCCGCGTCAACAAAAAAAAAAAAAAAAAAAAGGTTAGGTTAGGTTAGGTTAGGTTAGGTTTTTTTTTTTTTTTTTTTTTTTATAATTAATTTATTAAGTCTCTTACATTTATTTTCTTATTATTATGTTGCTAGTAATGAATACAAGACAAGGTCATACAATTAAAAAAGTCATTCCCGAAGACGCGAGGGATACATCTAGGGGTATCTTTAAGAAACAACTTACAAAGTTGTTTCATATAAATTAAATCGTTCTGAGACAGTTGTCTCTCTGATGTTACAAACTAAAATTATTTTACAAAATTAAATTTATACACTTTTTAAAACAAAATTAGCAAATATATATATACAAATCGAAAAGTTCAAGAAACATATTCCACAAAATATGATAAATTCCACAAAAAAAAACAGAGTTATTAAAAATTCCAAAATCAATGATAAAAATATGTACAATTCCAAGTTTTTTTCTTTTTATAAATGTTTTTTTTTTTTTTTTTTTGTAAATGTCTTTTTTTTTCTTTTTTTTTTTTTTGTAAATGTCTTTTTTTTTTTTCTTTTTTTTTCTTTTTTTTGTAAATGTCTTTTTTTTTTTTTGTAAATGTCTTTTTTTTCCCCAGTTTTTCTTTTCTTTTTGTTTTTGTTATACTATATAAATTAAAATGCACATAAAACAGAAAAAGTAAAATAAAATTAAAAATTATAAAAAGGGCAAAGATATAAAATAAACATTTAAACTAAATCGTTAATTACGAAAACTAATATAACAATAGTAAATCTAATGACAAATGCAGCAAAGAAATAAGTGCCAAACATGAAGGCACACATGCCCAAGACCAAAAAGGAGTCCCCCTCCGAGTTAAGTCCAAGGCCAGGCTCAATAAAGAAGATAAAGAGAACTAAAAAAAAATATATTTTATTATACCGGTAGGTAAAGTAAGAAAAATTAAAGAAAGATGAAAAATATTGCATTGTAAAAAAAAAAATGTTTAAAAAGAATTTGAAATTTACTGAGGGTTATGGGAATTATTAAAAGTTTTCAGTTTACTGTAGATTGATTCTATGAAGGTAACAAAAGAAGTAACAAAAGCATGATTTAAATTATTTTTATGAAATATAAAAGGTTTAGTGACGCGGGAATGAATAGGAATAGACGATAAAAAGTTGTGCCGGGCAACATCAAAACGTGCACAATCATGGAATAGATGTTGAAGATCTTGCGGCTTACCGGAGCCGCACGGGCAAGTGGCTGATGTTATTACATGGAAGCGCGAAAGGTATGCCAGGTTGCAGCCATGTCCAGTCAGAAATTGCGTGAGGAAAAATGACGGAGTGGTGAATGCGAAAAAGTCTATGATGTTAGAGAGATCTGGAAACATGGTACGTGTGACGAGACCCTGCCGCGCGCTTCGATACCTGGCTTGCCACTCAGCCCAGACACGTGCCCTGGATAAGCTCTTGGCGTAGGAGAGAGGGAAGAAGCAGAAGTTAGGCGCGACTTTGGAAGAGGCAGCCTTAGCGGCTTCCTGGTCGGCCTCTTCGTTGCCCCTGATGCCCACATGCCCCCTTACCCAGCAGAACTTAAGTCTATCGCCCATTCTAGATAGGATTCTGTGTATGTGATTAGTGAGAAAACCAGTGCTACTTCTGTTGTTAATAGCCTCTAGCGAGGAGCGGGAGTCAGTGAAAATTATGGCGAATTGAAATTTACTTTTATTTTCAAAATACTGGCAAGCTCGAAGGATAGCCAGCATTTCGGCTTGAAAAACAGAACAAGAATTGTGCAGTTTGAAATGTCTTCTGATGCTGAATGTGTCATTATTAGGCAGTTGGCAAACAAAAGCAGCACCCACCCCACTCTCGCTCTTGCTGCCATCTGTAAAGATACTGATAGTGTCTTGTCGTTGAAATTTGGAGACTGTAGATTGGTCGTTAGCAATGTGATATTTAATATTGACGCGAACGGATGGATGCAACAACTTGCTGATCTCTACGTCTTTGTCCAGGCGTATATCGGAAGGAAGGAAAGATGAATTGCCAGTAATACGAGTTACCTCCAACTCCCTAGTGTGTAGAATTTCCAGATCTAGAGGTGGAAACCTAGCTAGGGCCATGGCAGCGTTGGAGGAAACCGTCTTATAGGCTCTAAGAGCGCGCAAAGCAAAGTCTCTCTGCAAAGATGCGAGTTTGGCGCGAACATCCTTCCTCTCGACAGCCTTACCCCAGATACCTGCCGCATATGTGATGGTAGGGACGACGACATGCTTGTAAATAATGCTGATGATTTCTGGGTTAATACCCCAGGTGGGACGAGCAAAAAGAGTAAGACGTTTATATATGGCACGGGCTTTGCTGATGGCGGAAATTACATGTTTGGAAAAATTTAGTTTATTATCGATAACAACTCCCAATAGGGTAAAGCTGTCGGTGAATGGAATTGGGGTGCCACACATGGATAACTGAGCTTTGGCTGCCGTGGGTGAGAATGCCAAGGCTTTGGTCTTGGTAGGACCAAAGCTTAGCTTTTGGTTCAGGCCCCATTCTGCGATCCTGTCCAAGATGTTGTTAGCGAGGTGCTCTAGTTCGCGAGGGTTTCGAGCCGACACGATCAGCAGGACGTCATCGGCGTATGCCTGCAAGCGGCATCCCGGTGGAAGGGGGATGTCCAGTAAATCGTCGAGAATGAGGTTCCACAGGGCTGGCCCACAAGCCGAGCCCTGGACGCATCCCATTTCGGTGAGTATGGTGGCCTGAGCCCCGGCGTAATTGAGGGAAACTGATCTGGGTGTGAGGTAATTTAAAATCAAATTGTAAATGTTAGAAGGGCAACCGATAGCCTTTAGCCTGGACAGAATCGCAGGCCACCAGGCTCTATCGAAGGCGGATTGTATGTCTAATGAAATGGCAGTTACGAGGTGTTTAGACCGGCGGCGGGATTTAATAAAAGAGATGGCGTTATTGAGGGCTAGAGTAGTGGAAGAATTTCTTCTGAACCCAAACTGGTTGCGATTCAGGGTGCCGTTGCAAGCAGATACGTGGAGAAACCTTTCGGTAAAGAGTTTCTCCAAAGCTTTGCCGAAGACGGGTATTAAACCTATGGGCCTGTGGGCTTTTAGGGAAGACGCGTTGGAGCAGCCCGCCTTAGGAATGATTCTAAGTTGGGCGTCCTTCCAAACTTTCGGGAAATGAGCTAAGGCGAGGCACTGGTTGTAAATGTTTTTGAATAGAGCGGGGAAATTTCTGACAACCGTCAGACAAATATCAGACGTTAGGCCGTCTAAACCCGGGGCCTTTCTATGAGAAATCGAACTAATGGCCTCCGTGATTTCCTCTACAGTGAAATCCGGGTCGTTAGCGGTGTTAGGAGGTATGGTGCAAGAAGCGCGAGTCGCTGCTTGTTCACAAGTATCGAGTAGTGCGTTGTCCCTAGGGTAGAAGTGGGACAGCAACGCGTTGGCAGTCTCATCACTATCGGCAGAGGCGCCAGCAGCAGAGTTCACGGTAGCAGGAGCCTTTTTCGGAAATTTGGGCCTGAGGGTGGGGTTAGTGACTGACCACACATCATCCAGGGATTGCGCCTCGCAGAACCCCCTGAAATGCCGTGTTGATTCTTGGCTGATAGCCGAAGAATAAGCCTTATGGGCAGCTTCAAGGTGAGTGATGAGCTCAGGCGGGCAGGAGAACGGGTATCTGCTCTTGATACGCCTCACGGTTCTCTTAGCCTGCAAGAGCTCCGCCTTTAGGTCGTCTAGTCGCTGGCACCAAAAGGGAGGACGAGTGGCGGCAGAATTGCCACTGATGGTGGGGAAGCTCAGTGAGGCAGCCTTGTGGATAGCATCAGTTACCTTTTTTATATAAATATCCAGGTCGGGCGCAGAGAGTTCTAGAGGTTTATTGCTATCAATATCGGATTGAAGAAAAGAGTTACTTAAGTTATTTTTGAAGGAGGCCCAGTCAGTGTGCTGATTAATCCGGTATCGGCGGGTGGATCTTCGCGGAATTTCAACATGGACAGAATTTAACAGAACATCGAAATATATGAGGGAGTGTTGGGCAGCAGGTAATACGGATCGGTCAATGTGCCAGTCGGAAACAGAACCGGCCAGGTCGGAAGAAACAAACGTTAGATCGACAGCGCTGGTTCTTAAGGAACCGTGACTAAAGGCCTCAAATGTCTGGTCGCCCGAATTACAACATAAAAGGTCGTTGAACGAGGCAAAATTCGCAACAATGTCACCCCTGTCATTACGTCTGCCAAGGGAATCCCAGGAGGGATGCCAAGCATTGAAGTCGCCCGAGATAATACAGCGACGGCCGTTAGCAAAGTCGAGAACTGACTTGATCTTATCTAATAGAGTGGTGGGGACCGTGGAGGGAGAGATGTAGACTGATACTAATATGACACTGTTCGTTCCAGAATAGAGCTTGACGGCAACTAAATCTGGGCAGGAAAATTGTGATAAAAGAATAGCTTTGGTTTTGATGGCGTACCTATTGTGAATGTAAATAACTGCTCTGGTTGGAGTGTCGTCAGAGATGACCTGAAATGTGTCCACACCTACTCCGCCCATGGCCCCCCCACCCCCCTGGGATCCCACATATGGCTCCGTGACCATAGCGATATCACATCGTTTGTTACGCGCAAAGAAACTAAGAAAATTATACGTAGTGGCATAACTTTTATCCAGGTTAATTTGGATGAATGAGAAAGCTTTTTTAACGTTATTGGCCATAATCTACCTTGGACTGCACACGGTTTAGCATGGAGATGCGTCTTGGGCATGAGAACGATAAACTTGAGTGTTTGGCACTTACCTCTGTGTGGAATTTCGCGTTATGCGCACAACAATTGATACAGATGGGGTCAGCTGCGGCGATGGGACAGGAGCGCTGAGTGTGGCCCTGCTTGCCGCAGTGGCGGCAAAGGTCCTCCTCAGCAGTACAGCGCCCTACGGTGTGCCCAAACTGGAAGCACCGGCGGCACTGTTTTAGTGGGGACGATTCCTCGAAGTGTACCCGTTGGTGTTCAAGGCGAAGGCGCTCAAGGTTTGAGAGACGGGGCCACGACCCAGGCGGCACGGTGATGGTGGCGTTGTATAAATGGGGGCTTCTATTTGATGAAACGAAGAGCAGGTTAAACTTGCTCCTGCAGAAGTCGGTCAGCTCGGGGTTCTGCGATATTAGGCACTCGATGAGCTCCTCCCGAGGCACGTCCTTGCTGATGCCTTTAATCAAAATTTTGGGGTCGATCTTCCGCTCAGGCTCTGCCGAGACACCCTCAGATTCAGCGGCGGCGTTAATACGACTCAGTGCGTCGTCTAGGTCCTCCTTTTTCTCGAACTCTACCCTGGTTTTACCCCTGGAGAGCTGGACCACTTTTGCCGCCGTGTATCCGGTTTGTTTGAAGTTGACAAGGCGCCTTAGGGTCTGAACCGACTTCTCCCTAGGAGCCTCTGGGCCCTCCTTACACGTCATGATCAGGGCAGGTCTGGTAACAGGGACTGTTGGCTTCGCAGAGGCCTGCCATGTCCTCACCTTAGACCCGGAAGGGTTTGAATAGGGCTGTGACGGTTGTGAAGGTCGGTAGGGAAGCGGCGGATAGGCCGAAGCAGCGGCAGCCCTCCCCAGCTCCGTTCGCACTGCCTTGGCAACGGCCTTCTCAATGATGGATGGGATGTCAGCACTGAGGTTGGTGTTATTCTCAGTCGGGGGGGCAGGACAGCCCTCCGCAAGAAGGTTGTTGACCTCCGCGACCAGCTTCGCCGCGTCGAACGCAGCCTTAACTGCATTGCTCCTACCCGCCTTAGTGACGCTCTTGGTCTCGTTCAATATTTTTGGGATGTTTATGAGATGGTTATAAATTTTTTGCAGGTGCCCTGAGACTGCGGTTCCTTCCAGCAAGGCTTCGGGAATAGATGGAAAATCTAGGCGTGGTCGAGCCTTCTTCTTCGCTACCTTGGTGGGGGGTTCTGAGGACGCAGCCGGTATAGATGGTATTTCCGAGTCTGAGATTTCTAATCTTAACGAGGGTGTGACGTTTAAGTCATCAGGCACATCACTTGGGTAGAAGTCATCGGGTGGGTCTATCGGAATCATAGGCGATAAATTGAAAGTTCTGTCCAGTGGTGGGGCAGAGTCAAGCTCATGCGCTGCGGACGCCTCCGGGGTGAGTGGCCGGTCACGGGCCTGGTAGGCCCTCGATGTTGAAGGCAGCGCGTCTTCGGTGGCTTTTTGCGCTGCGGATACCTCCGGGGTATGTGGCCGGTCACAGGCCTGGGGGGCCCTCGAGGTTGAGGGCATCTGGTCGTCGGTGGCCTGACGCGTATTTGCCGTCTCGACAAACGGCGGGCGCCCCGAAGCACCGCGCGCTTTGACGGGCGAGTGAGTAATAGGCATATTGTACACAATTGAAGAAAACAAAAAGTCAATAAAAGTCACAAAGAAAGTTACAAAGTTGTATAAAAAAAGTCAAAAAGATTTTACACTTCACTTGAAGATGGGCGTAGTAGTGGGTTGTGTCCAGGGAGAGGCACTGAGTCCTTTCCCGAAAACCGCGCGTCTCTATCTATCTCCGTTGAGGAGTTATCCCCTGCGGAGCGAACCGGGGTGTTCTGGTGGAAACTAAGTAGCGGGGTGGAAGGGGACCTCTAAGGAGCTACCAGAACCGAAAACAGAACTGGTCTCCGACGCACCGTTTCGAAGATACGAGGGGTTCTTCATCCAAGAGTGGTCCCTGATGTTGGTCCTGGGCTGGTGCGGGGGTTATATCAGGGGGGTCGAAATTGATGTCAAAAATGACCTAGGACGCTCCGTTTAGGAGTTATCCCCTGAAAAGCCAGGAGGGGTGCTCTGGTGGTGGCCAAGTCCCGAGGTGGAAGGGGAGTGATGAGGAGTTGCCAAATCTGAAGACGAACCTGGTATCCGATGCTCCAGTCCGAAGATATGCCAGGATCTTAGTCGAGGAGTAGTCCCTGGTTGTGGTGGTGGATGGTCCTGTGGGGGGGTCGAAACTGAAGTCCGAATTGACCTTCGACGCTCCGTTGAGGAGTTATCCCCTCAGAAGCCAGTAGGGGTGTTCTGGTAATAACTCCTGATGGTGGTCTGAGATGGTGGGGGAGTTATAAGGGGTCCAGTAACTTACCCAACTTAAAAAAAGGAGGTCTATGTTGGTTTTTGATTTCGCCCCACTTTTTTTCCGATTTGGCCCCAAAATTGGGGCAAAACACTCGTTCAGAGACGGAAATCTATTAAATTGGGACGAAACTGGGGCCAAAACGACTCGGTCTTGACTGGCGATTTCGAAAACGACACCTCTTGACCGTCAAGCGCCGACCTAATGACGTGATTTTCGACCAATCAGCGTCCACGAAGGAATTGAAGTGCGGTTGGTAATTATTTTTGATTCACTGAAAAACGCTGTAACTCCCTCGATCCTGGTCGTATGGGTTTGAAATTTTGAGGGTGTGTTCTTGATGAGTTAGGGCATACGGTGGTGAAAAGTCAATAAACAAAACTTGAGGGGTTGGGGGTGAAAAAGTCCAGTGAAGTTAAAAACGGAAAACCAAAAACTACAAGAACTGAAATAACTTCACAAATATAAATGTCACAAAACTGAAAGTGGTGTCAGAAGAAGCGTCTTGAAGAGGCGCTTCTAACGGTGCTATAAAAGTATATGGTCGTCGATCGTTTCGAGGCAGCGCACGCACTTTTAGTAAAAATTTTTCACAAAATGTTTGAAAAAACAGTACCTTTACTCCAGGAGTCACTGAAATCCTTTTGTTATCACTTTGCCCTTTTGGCCACTTATAAACTGCACAAAATGATTCACTTTGGCGAAAGTCCGGTTAGAATTGGAGCACTTTTGCCATCAGAGCGATTTTTGAGCGCGGAGCGGCCTTAGAAAAGCTGCGTTCCCGAGGATGGGAGCGGGCGCACTCGGTTAGGTTAGGTTAGGTTAGGTTAGGTTAGGTTAGGTTAGGTTAGGTTAGGTTAGGTTAGGTTAGGTTAGGTTTTTTTTTTTTTTTTTTTTTTTTTATAATTAATTTATTAAGTCTCTTACATTTATTCTTATTATTATGTTGCTAGTAATGAATACAAGACAAGGTGATACAATTTAAAAGTCAGTCCCGAAGACGCGAGGGATACATCTAGGGGTTTCTTTAAGAAACAACGAACAAAGTTGTTTCATATCAATTAAATCGTTCTGAGACAGTTGTCTCTCTGATGTTACAAACTAAAATACGTTACAAAATTAAATCTATACACTTATAAAACAAAATTAGGAAATATATACAGGGTCTGTCGTAATGAATGGATAACCCGTTACCTACAGTTGATCCGGATGTGAGGCTATAAGAAAATGGTGTCTTCTTGCCAGGGTTGTCAACCATAAGAAAATGGCGTAGACTTTTAAACTTTTTTATAAATTTCGCTATTTTTTTCATTTATTCCGTTGCCATTTCTCAAAATTTTGATGTATTTGTATAATTCTTTTAGTATTATACTGCTGAAGACGTGTATTATGTAATTTAAATACAATTTTAGGTGTTATTTACGTTGAACATTATCAAAATACTCATTTTAAGAAAAATATTTCAAATTTTTTTTCTTGATGTCAACTTTTGATCGTCTGCTGTGGAAAAAAAAAGTATGACGTTATAGCTGCCCATGATCTCAATAAATTGTCTAGTATGTGTAGATTCTAAAAAGGTATAACGATGTGTACTTTACAAGCAACATTAAGTTACAGGAGCGAGAACACTAATCAAGGTCGGAATTTTTATTTTTCATGTTATTTTATAAATGGTTGTAAAACTTCGTCATAATGATTTAATTCTATCAAGATACTTTGCACAAACACTATCGGGCCACTAATAGGATATTCAGAAGAAAACCCGGTTGTTTTTGGGGAAAAAAATAACATTACTCCACGATAATAATGTAATGAAAATGTACAAATGAAAATTGTTGTGCTCTAATAGTTACATGCGACAAACATGTTGCGACGAGTTTATTCGAAATTGAAACGGATTTTAAAAATCGAACCAGACCGCATTACAAAGAAAAGTGGAAAAAATTAGAAGGAAATCGTCCTTCCATAAATGCATTGTGCACTCTAATGAACACACGGTAATCAGGATGTCGCACATTTGGATATCTTACACGATAAACACTAGCAGCTCTATTGGTGCTGCCATTACATACACCGTAAATGTAATGCATGTTCGCGTATTCGGCCGGCGTGTACTGTTGCGGCATGATACACAAACTACACAAAAACTTTTCCAAAACAACAAGTTCAATCAATAGCACAACACAATGTCCGTAAATGTGAGGAAAGTCATCAGTATCACCACGTTATCAAGTCCAAATCACAAGGAAAATCATAGTCAAATATTAGAAAGCAGTAACAAATTGACGAAAATAGTGGCCCCGATTCTCAAAACACTCTCTAAAACTAAATTAAAAATATCGCTGTCACTTTCTCATGCTTCGTATTAGAACAAGACAGGTACATTGGTCTCACTAAATTTAGTCCACATCATTGTGAAATTGAACGAAATGCGCTGAGGACTAGCCAAAAATTGCCTTCGCCGTGTCATATTGCACGTACATTTTAGTTTGACAGGACTAAAATGATTACCTGTCTCTGTCTTATTGATGTGTAAGTGACAGCGATAGTTTTAGTTTAGTTTAGAGAGTGTTTTCAGAATCGGGGCCAATGTGAACAAAAGGACATGCGATGGTCAAAATCACACTGATGTGATGAGTACCCTTTTCTTTGTAATGCGGTCTTGTTCGATTTTTAAAATCCGTTTCAATTTCGAATAAACTCGTCGCAACATGTTTGTCGCATGTAACTATTAGAGCACAACAATTTTCATTTGTACATTTTCATTACATTATTATCGTGGAGTAATGTTATTTTTTTCCCCAAAAACAACCGGGTTTTCTTCTGAATATCCTATTAGTGGCCCGATAGTGTTTGTGCAAAGTATCTTGATAGAATTAAATCATTATGACGAAGTTTTACAACCATTTATAAAATAACATGAAAAATAAAAATTCCGACCTTGATTAGTGTTCTCGCTCCTGTAACTTAATGTTGCTTGTAATGTACACATCGTTATACCTTTTTAGAATCTACACATACTAGACAATTTATTGAGATCATGGGCAGCTATAACGTCATACTTTTTTTTTCCACAGCAGACGATCAAAAGTTGACATCAAGAAAAAAAATTTGAAATATTTTTCTTAAAATGAGTATTTTGATAATGTTCAACGTAAATAACACCTAAAATTGTATTTAAATTACATAATACACGTCTTCAGCAGTATAATACTAAAAGAATTATACAAATACATCAAAATTTTGAGAAATGGCAACGGAATAAATGAAAAAAATAGCGAAATTTATAAAAAAGTTTAAAAGTCTACGCCATTTTCTTATGGTTGACAACCCTGGCAAGAAGACACCATTTTCTTATAGCCTCACATCCGGATCAACTGTAGGTAACGGGTTATCCATTCATTACGACAGACCCTGTATATACAAATTGAAAAGTTAACAAGAAACAAATTTCACAACTTATGATAACATCCAAAAAAAAAACAAAGAGTTATGAACAATTCCAAAATCAATAATAAAAAAATATGTACAAATTCAATTTTTTTCCTTTTTATAAATGTCTTTTTTTTTTTTTTTTTTTGTAAATGTCTTTTTTTTTTTTTTTTTCTTATTATAAATGTCTTTTTTTTTTTTTTTTTTTGTAAATGTCTTTTTTTCCAGTTTTTCTTTTCTTTTGTTTTTGTTATACTATATAAATTAAAATGCGCATAAAACAGAAAAAGTAAAATAAAAATAAAGAATAAAAAAGAGCCTAAAAATATAAAGTGAACACTTAAACTTAATCGTAAAATACAAAGACTGATAAAACCGTAGTAAATCAAGTGCAGCGAAGAAATAAGTGCCAAACATAAAGGCACACATGCCCAAGACCAAGAAGGAGTCCCCTCCGAGTTAAGTCCAAGATAGAATCGACAAAGGAGATGAAGAGAACAAAAAAGAAAAAAAAAAAAAAAAAAAAAAAAAAAAAGAGAAAAGATTTTACTGTACAGTTAGGTTAAGTTAGAAAAGTTTTAAAATGAATCTGAGATTTACTGGGGATTATATATTATTAAAAGTTTTAAGTTTACTGTAAATTGACTCTATAAAGGTTACAAAAGAAGTAATAAAAGCACGATTAATGTTATTTTTATCGAATACAAAAGGTTTAACAACGCGGGAATGAAGAGGAATAGACGATAAAAAGTTGTGCCGGGCAATATCAAAACGCGCACAATCGTAGAATAGATGTTGGGGATCTTGCGGCTTACCGGAGCCGCACGGGCAAGTAGCTGATGTTACTACATGGAAGCGCAAGAGGTATGCAAGGTCGCAGCCATGTCCAGTTAGAAATTGCGTAAGGAAAAATGACGGAGTGGTAAATGTGAAAAAGTCTACGATGTTAGATAGTTCTGGAAACATGGTACGTGTGACGAGGCCCTGCCGCGCGCTTCGATACCTGGCTTGCCACTCAGCCCAGACACGCGCCCTGGATAAGCTCTTGGCGTAGGAGAGAGGAAAGAAGCAGAAGTTAGGCGCAACTTTGGAAGAGGCTGCCTTAGCGGCTTCCTGGTCGGCCTCTTCGTTGCCCCTAATGCCCACATGCCCCTTTACCCAGCAAAACTTAAGTCTATCACCTATTCTAGATAGAATTTTATGTATGCGATTAGTGAGAAAACCAGTGCTACTTCTCTTATTAATAGCATCGAGCGAGGAGCGGGAGTCAGTGAAGATTATGGCAAATTTACAGCTACTTTTACTTTCAAAAAACTGGCAAGCTCGAAGGATGGCCAGCATTTCGGCCTGAAAAACGGAACATGAATTATGTAATTTAAAATGTCTTCTGATGCTGAATGTGTCATTATTAGGCAGTTGGCAAACAAAAGCAGCACCCACCCCACTCTCGCTCTTGCTGCCATCTGTAAAGATGCTGATAGTGTCTTGTCGTTGAAATTTGGAGACTGTAGATTGGTCGTTAGCAATGTGATATTTAATATTGACGCGAACGGATGGATGCAACAAATTGCTGATCTCTACGTCTTTGTCCAGGCGTATATCGGAAGGAAGGAAAGATGAATTGCCAGTAATACGAGTTACCTCCAACTCCCTAGTGTGTAGAATTTCCAGATCTAGAGGTGGAAACCTAGCTAGGGCCATGGCAGCGTTGGAGGAAACCGTCTTATAGGCTCTAAGAGCGCGCAAAGCAAAGTCTCTCTGCAAAGATGCGAGTTTGGCGCGAACATCCTTCCTTTCGACAGCCTTACCCCAGATACCTGCCGCATATGTGATGGTAGGGACGACGACATGCTTGTAAATAATGCTGATGATTTCTGGGTTAATACCCCAGGTGGGACGAGCAAAAAGAGTCAGTCGCTTATATATGGCACGGGCTTTGCTGATGGCTGAAACTACATGTTTTGAAAAGTTAAGTTTGTTATCGATAACAACTCCCAATAAGGTAAAGCTGTCGGTGAATGAAATTGGGGTGCCACACATAGACAACTGAGCTCTGGCTGCCGTGGGTGAAAATGCCAAGGCTTTGGTCTTGTTAGGACCAAAGCTTAGCTTTTACCATTCTGCGATCCTGTCCAAGATGTTGTTAGCGAGGTGCTCCAGTTCGCGAGGGTTTCGAGCCGACACGATCAGCAGGACGTCATCGGCGTATGCCTGCAAGCGGCATCCCGGCGGAAGGGGGATGTCAAGTAAATCGTCGAGAATGAGGTTCCACAGGGCTGGCCCACAAGCCGAGCCCTGGACGCACCCCATTTCGGTGAGTATAGAGGCCTGAGCCCCGGCGTAATTGAGAGAAACTGATCTGGGTGTGAGGTAATTTAAAATCAAATTGTAAATGTTGGAGGGGCAACCGATAGCCTTTAGCCTGGACAGAATCGCAGGCCACCAGGCTCTATCGAAGGCGGACTGTATGTCTAGAGATATGGCAGTTACGAGGTATTTAGACCGGCGGCGGGATTTTATAAATGAGATGGCGTTATTGAGGGCTAGAGTAGTGGAAGAATTTCTTCTGAACCCAAACTGGTTGCGATTCAGGGTGCCGTTGCAAGCAGATACATGGAGAAACCTTTCGGTAAAGAGTTTCTCCAAAGCTTTGCCGAAGACGGGTATTAAACCTATGGGCCTGTGGGCTTTTAGGGAAGACGCGTTGGAGCAGCCCGCCTTAGGAATGATTCTAAGTTGGGCGTCTTTCCAAACTTTGGGGAAATGAGCTAAAGCAAGGCACTGATTATAAATGTTTTTGAATAGAGCGGGGAAATTTCTGACAACCGTCAGGCAAATATCGGACGTTAGGCCGTCTAAACCCGGGGCCTTTCTATGTGAAATTGAACTAATAGCCTCCGTGATTTCCTCTACAGTGAAATCCGGGTCGTTAGCAGTATTGGGAGGTATGGTGCAAGAAGCGCGAGTCGCTGCTTGCTCACAGGTATCAAGTAGAGCGCTGTCCCTAGGGTAGAAGTGGGACAGCAACGCGTTGGCAGTCTCCTCACTATCGGCAGTAGCGACAGCAGCAGAGTTGACAGTTGCGGGAGCCTTCTTAGGGAACTTGGGCCTAAGGGTGGGATTGGTAACTGACCAAACTTCATCCAGGGATTGCGCCTCGCAGAACCCCCTGAAATGCCGTGTTGATTCTTGGCTGATAGCCGAAGAATATGCCTTATGGGCAGCTTCAAGGCGAGTGATGAGCTCGGGCGGGCAGGAGAACGGGTATCTGCTCTTGATTCGCCTCACGGTTCTCTTTGCCTGCAAGAGCTCCGCCTTTAGATCTTCTAGTCGCTGACACCAAAAGGGAGGACGAGTGGCGGCAGAGTTGCCACAGATGGTGGGGAAGCTCAGTGAGGCAGCCTTGTGGATAGCGTCAGTTACCTTTTTTATGTAGATATCCAGGTCGGGCGCAGAGAGTTCTAGAGGTTTATTGCTATCAATATCGGATTGAAGAAAAGAGTTACTTAGGTTATTTTTGAAGGAGGCCCAGTCAGTGTGCTGGTTGATCCGGTAGCGGCGGGTGGATCTTTGCGGAATTTCAACATGGACAGAATTTAATAAAACATTAAAATATATGAGGGAGTGTTGGGCAGCAGGTATAACAGAGCGGTCAATGTGCCAGTCGGAAACAGAACCGGCCAGGTCGGATGTAACAAACGTTAGATCGATGGCGCTGATTCTTAAGGAACCGTGACTAAAGGCCTCAAACGTCTGGTCGCCCGAATTACTACATACAAGGTCGTTGAAAGAGGCAAAATTCGCAACAATATCGCCCCTGTCATTACGTCTGCCAAGGGAATCCCAGGAGGGATGCCACGCATTGAAGTCACCTGAGATAATGCAGCGACGGCCATTGGCAAAGTCAAGGACTGACTTGATCCTCTCTAAGAGAGCGGTGGGGACCGTGGAGGGAGAGATGTAGACTGATATTAATATGACACTATTGGTTCCAGAATGGAGCTTGACAGCAACTAAATCGGGGCATGAGAATTGAGAAAGTAGAATTGCTTTAGTTTGGAGAGCGTACCTGTTGTGGATATATATTGCAGCTCTAGTTGGTGTATTGTCTGAGATGATTTGGAAGGTGTCAATGCCTACTCCGCCCATGGCCCCTCCACCCCCCTGGGAGCTCACATAGGGCTCTGTGACCATGGCGATGCAAGAGCAGAGCAAATTGTACGTAGTGGCATAACTTTTATCCAGATTAATTTGGATGAATGAGAAAGATTTTTTAAAGTTACTGGCCATAGTCTACCTTGGACTGCACACGGTTAAGCATGGAGATGCGTCTTGGGCATGAGAACGATAAACTTGAGTGTTTGGCACTTACCTCTGTGTGGAATTTCGCGTTATGCGCAACACAATTGATACAGATGGGGTCAGCTGCGGCGATGGGACAGGAGCGCTGAGTGTGGCCCGGCTTGCCGCAGTGGCGGCAAAGGTCCTCCTTAGCGGTACAGCGGCCTACGGTGTGCCCAAACTGGAAGCACCGGCGGCACTGTTTAAGTGGGGACGATTCTTCAAAGTGTACCCGTTGGTGTTCCAGGCGCAGGCGCTCAAGGTTTGAGAGACGGGGCCACGACCCAGGCGGCACGGTGATGGTGGCGTTGTACAAGTGGGGGCTTCTATTCGATGAAACGAAGAGCAAGTTGAACTTGCTCCTGCAGAAGTCGGACAGCTCGGGGTTTTGCGATGTTAGGCACTCTATGAGCTCCTCCCGAGGCACGTCCTTGCTGATGCCTTTAATCAAAATTTTGGGGTCGATCTTCCGCTCAGGCTCTGCCGAGACACCCTCAGATTCAGCGGCGGCGTTAATACGACTCAGTGCGTCGTTTAGGTCCTCCTTCTTTTCGAACTCTACCCTGGTTTTACCCCTGGAGAGCTGGACCACTTTTGCCGCCGTGTATCCGGTTGTTTTAAAGTTGACAAGGCGCCTTAGGGTCTGAACCGACTTCTCCCTAGGAGCCTCTGGGCCCTCCTTGCACGTCATGATCAGGGCAGGTCTGGTAACAGGGACTGTTGGCTTCGCAGAGGCCTGCCATGTCCTCACCTTAGACCCAGAAGGGTTTGGGTAGGGCTGTGAGGGTTGTGAAGGTCGGTAGGGAAGCGGCGGATAGGCCGAAGCAGCGGCAGCCCTCCCCAGCTCCGTTCGCACTGCCTTGGCAACGGCCTTCTCGATGATGGATGGTATGTCGGGGCTGAGGTTGGTGTTATTCTCAGACGGGGGGGCAGGACAGCCCTCTGCAAGAAGGTTGTTGACCTCCGCAACCAACTTCGCCGCGTCGAACGCAGCCTTAACTGCGTTGCTTCTTCCCGCCTTGGTGACACTCTTGGTCTCGTTCAGTATTTTTGGTATGCTTATCAGATGGTTATAAATCTTTTGCAGGTGCCCAGAGACTGCGGTTCCCTCCAACAAGGCTTCGGGAATGGATGGGAAATCAAGGCGTGGACGAGGCTTCTTCTTCCCTGCCTTGGTGGGAGGTTCTGAGGACGCAGCCAGTGCTGGAGGTGTTTCCAAGTCTGAAGTTTCCAGCCTTAAAGGGGGTGTAGCGTTTAAATCTTCAGGAGCATCACTTGGGTAGAAATCATCTGGTGGGTCTAACACAATCATCGGTGACACATTAAAAGTTCGGTCCAGTGGTGGGGCAGAGTCAATCTCATGCGCAGCGGACGCCTCCGGGGTGAGTGGCCGGTCACGGGCCTGGTAGGCCCTCGATGTTGAAGGCAGCACGTCGTCGGTGGTTTTTTGCACCGCAGATACCTCCGGGGTATGTGGCCGGTCACTGGCCTGAGGGGCCGTCGAGGTTGAGGGCATCTGGTCGTCGGTGGCCTGACGCATATTTGCCGCCTTGACAAACGGGCGGCGCGCTTTGACGGGCGAGTGAGTGATAGGCATATTATAAAAAAGTCAATAAAAGTCACACAGAAAGTCACAAAGTTGTATAAAAAAAAGTCAAAAAGATTTAACACTTCACTTAGGCGAATGCGGGAATTGTGTCCAGGGAGAGGCACTGAATCCTTTCCCGAAAACCGCGTGTCTCTATCTATCTCCGTTGAGGAGTTATCCCCTGCGGAGCGAACCGGGGTGATCTGGTGGAAACTGAGTAGCGGGGTGGAAGGGGACCTCTAAGGAGCTACCAGAACCGAAAACAGAACTGGTCTCCGACGCACCGTTTCGAAGATACGAGGGGTTCTTCATCCAAGAGTGGTCCCTGATGTTGGTCCTGGTCTGGTGCGGGGGTTATATCAGGGGGGTCGAAAATGATGTCAGAAATGACCTAGGACGCTCCGTTGAGGAGTTATCCCCTGAAAAGCCAGGAGGGGTGCTCTGGTGGTGGCCAAGTCCCGAGGTGGAAGGGGAGTGATGAGGAGTTGCCAAATCTGAAGACGAACCTGGTGTCCGATGCTCCAGTCCGAAGATATGCCAGGATCTTAGGCGAGGAGTCGTCCCTGGTTGTGGAGGTGGATGGTCCTGTGGGGGGGGTCGAAACTGAAGTCCGAATTGGCCTACGACGCTCCGTTGAGGAGTTATCCCCTCAGAAGCCAGTAGGGGTGTTCTGGTAATAACTCCTGATGGTGGTCTGAGATGGTGGGGGGAGTTATAAGGGGTCCAGTAACTTACCCAACTTAAAAAAAGGAGGTCTATGTTGGTTTTTGATTTCGCCCCACTTTTTTTTCCGATTTGGCCCCAAAATTGGGGCAAAACACTCGTTCAGAGACGGAAATCTAATAAATTGGGACGAAACTGGGGCCAAAACGACTCGGTCTTGACTGGCGATTTCGAAAACGACACCTCTTGACCGTCATGCGCCGACCTAATGACGTGATTTTCGACCAATCAGCGTCCACGAAGGAATTGAAGTGCGGTTGGTAATTATTTTTGATTCACTGAAAAACGCTGTAACTCCCTCGATCCTGGTCGTATGGGTTTGAAATTTTGAGGGTGTGTTCTTGATGAGTTAGGGCATACGGTGGTGAAAAGTCAATAAACAAAACTTGAGGGGTTGGGGGTGAAAAAGTCCAGTGAAGTTAAAAACGGAAAACCAAAAACTACAAGAACTGAAATAACTTCACAAATATAAATGTCACAAAACTGAAAGTGGTGTCAGAAGAAGCGTCTTGAAGAGGCGCTTCTAACGGTGCTATAAAAACATATGGTCGTCGATCGTTTCGAGGCAGCGCACGCACTTTTAGTAAAAACTTTTCACAAAATGTTTGAAAAAACAGTACCTTTACTCCAGGAGTCACTGAAATCCTTTGGTAATCACTTTGCCTTTTTGGCCACTTATAAACTGCACAAAATGATTCACTTTGGCGAAAGTCCGGTTAGATTTGGAGCACTTTTGCCATCAGAGCGATTTTTGAGCGCGGAGCGGCCTTAGAAAAGCTGCGTTCCCGAGGATGGGAGCGGGCGCACTGGTTAGGTTAGGTTAGGTTAGGTTAGGTTAGGTTAGGTTAGGTTAGGTTAGGTTAGGTTAGGTTAGGTTAGGTTAGGTTAGGTTAGGTTAGGTTAGGTTAGGTTAGGTTAGGTTAGGTTAGGTTAGGTTAGGTTAGGTTTTTTTTTTTTTTTTTTTTTTTTTTTTTTTTTTTTCTGAAACTATTTTAAGCGCTAAAAATGAAAACGATAACAATTACAATGTGAACGCAAATGACAGGTTAATGATTCGCACTTCAAGCTGATCGGGTCGCCGTGAGGGATGCAGCTCGCCTCTCAGCTTGAAGTGTTGGAGGAATAGATACTTTATATGAATACATAAGTACTTGCGCTAGACGGGTCGCCGTACGGGATGCAGCTCACCGTTTCGCGCAAGAAGGAAGAAAGAAAGATAGGAAAGAATATTATAAGAAATTGACGAACAAAACAATGACAATAAGATTAAAACGAAGAAGATTTATATAATTAAATTTAATTTTGCTCGGCTTTGCGGACTTTATTCCAGCAAAAGAGCAAAGAAACAGAGGAGTGATCGCAGACAATGCCAGATGACAGGACAAAGGCAGATTACTGATACAAAACGAAAACTAATGCGTGATATGGTCAGGATTAAAGGGAAGTATTATTGTGGCTGAGATGGTGAAGTCTGTTACGAGATACCTATATTAGGGATAATTAGTATCCATAATCGGTTTTTTCGTGCACTCTTTTCCTCATTGCGATATTTCTAGGACATTCATTGGATAGGGTGCGGTGTTTTGTGTCGGTTGTGGTCTGGAATTTCGCATTGTATGAGGTGCAATTCCCACAGGTGGGTGGAGCAGAGGCAGTCGGGCAGTCCTTCAGCAGGTGGTCGCTGCGCCCGCAGTGGTCACAGTTTAGTTCAGTCTGGGTACAACGCGCCTGCGTGTGCCCATACTGGTGACATTTGTGGCATTGGATGAAGTTTGTGAAGCTTTCCGCATGCACTCGTTGGAAGTTTAAGTTGACTCGCCCCTTGTCGGTGAGAGAGCGCCAGATGGTTGGTGTGACTACGAGAACGCCATTATAAAGGTTTTTGTTACGATTGTTACGGAAGAACTTGGTTTTTATTTCGCTATCTGTGCAGCCGGAGAGCTCCGGGTTCTGCTCCAGTAGCAAAGGGACTATTTCGTTGCGCGGGACGTCTAGGCTAATGCCTTTGAGAATGACGAGCGGTGAAAGCTTCTTTTCCTCCTCTACCGTGATGCCCAAGGAAGCGGGGGCACCCCGAATTCTTTTCAGGGCGTCCTCCATGTGGGCCCGGCTGTCGAAGGCAACCTTGGTCTTGCCACGGGAGAGTTTCTTCACACTTGCTGGGTTATATCCAACGTCCTTGTAGTTAAGGACCTTACTGAGGGCCTTCGCGGTGACCTCTCTAGGAGAGCCGTCGCCCTCGCAGGTGACGACTAGAGCCGGTAGGGAAGGTGTCGGAGCCGGTTGAGTGGCGAGAGGATCGGGGCTAGCGCCCAATCTCTGCCTCCTAGCTACCTCAGAGAATGACGGTGGTTCGGCGGCTTTGCTGGCTGCACGACCCAGCTCTGTACGCATGGTGTCGGCAACAGCGCTTCTCACCTCACTTCTGATTACCTCCCTGAGGTCGGGCGTAGTCTCCTGAGAGTTGTTGTTGGTGGATGGAGGGGGCGCAGATGTAATGGCCTTAAATGAGATGGCTGCGTCGTGGCACAGCGACACAATCTCATCCTTGATGTCCCTGGTCGTACTCTTCGCCGAACTTAGAAGAGCTGGGATCTCTCGGAACACCTCCATCAGGAACACAGTGTGTCCTTCCGTATCGTCACCAGGTTCGGGCCGCGGAAGCTTCATGCGGGACGTGGACGGGCTAGAGGTCTTAGTGACGGTCTTTTTTTTCGCCTTCTCCTTTAACTGTTTTCTACCCGAGCCGCCGATCAGAATGTTGGTCCCCTGAGATGTTTCAGGGTTATCTTGCACGGCAGCCAGGGCGGAGTAGAGCGCGGGGGTGAACAGTGGGGCGATGTCGCCCTCACTCTCGTAGTCACTGACCTCATCAATCCCGTACAAGTCCATATTAAAATTTAGAAATAATTAAAATTATTGAAAAATGTCAAAATAGGTATGTAGTTATTTGCGGGGGGCTGACTAAAACTAAACGGTGAAAACCGCAGCCAAATCGGACAAGTAGAACTGGAGATATTTCAATTTAAATTTTTCAAAATGTAAAAAGTTGATATAGCCGAGGCTCTAAAGGGTGGGTGGGCGGGCGATTTTTTTCGGTTTTTTGATGATATTTCCTTTGATTTCAGGTGTATCCAGTCGGGAGAGGTGTCTACGCACGCTACTCGTCGAGCCGGACCACGGGGGAGCAAAAAAACAGGTAGGTGCCTACTAAAAAAATTGAGTTTTAGAGGGTTGAAGTTTTCTCCATACAAATTTCTTACTGAAAATGATGAAAATTCGATTTCAAAAATCGGGGGTAGTTGTTGGGGGGGTGTGTGGGGTGTCAAAAGACGCGCCGTAAAATACTCTAATTTATGAAACAGAAACTACAAAAAATTTTCATACAAAAATGTTGGGGGGGTGCAAAAAACGATATTTATTAAAAATTGACTAAGTCGAAAATACTAAAAAATTGAATTATTGCGAAATTAGTCTGAAGGACGATGAGGGATGTTTAGAAACGATGGTACGAGTCCAAAAAAGCAAAAATTATGAAAATCGGCCAAGTTATTAGTTAAATACACTGTTTTGAGATTTTAAGTTCGTAAATTTGTATGGGAATACGCAGCGCTTAGGTAACCTCGGTATGCTATTTTAAGATCGGTTTTTTGATGATATTTCCTTTGATTTCAGGTGTATCCAGTCGGGAGAGGTGTCTACGCACGCTACTCGTCGAGCCGGACCACGGGGGAGCAAAAAAACAGGTAGGTGCCTACTAAAAAAATTGAGTTTTAGAGGGTTGAAGTTTTCTCCATACAAATTTCTTACTGAAAATGATGAAAATTCGATTTCAAAAATCGGGGGTAGTTGTTGGGGGGGGTGTGTGGGGTGTCAAAAGACGCGCCGTAAAATACTCTAATTTATGAAACAGAAACTACAAAAATTTTTCATACAAAAATGTTGGGGGGGGTGCAAAAAACGATATTTATTAAAAATTGACTAAGTCGAAAATACTAAAAAATTGAATTATTGCGAAATTAGTCTGAAGGACGATGAGGGATGTTTAGAAACGATGGTACGAGTCCAAAAAAGCAAAAATTATGAAAATCGGCCAAGTTATTAGTTAAATACACTGTTTTGAGATTTTAAGTTCGTAAATTTGTATGGGAATACGCAGCGCTTAGGTAACCTCGGTATGCTATTTTAAGATCGGTTTTTTGATGATATTTCCTTTGATTTCAGGTGTATCCAGTCGGGAGAGGTGTCTACGCACGCTACTCGTCGAGCCGGACCACGGGGGAGCAAAAAAACAGGTAGGTGCCTACTAAAAAAATTGAGTTTTAGAGGGTTGAAGTTTTCTCCATACAAATTTCTTACTGAAAATGATGAAAATTCGATTTCAAAAATCGGGGGTAGTTGTTGGGGGGGTGTGTGGGGTGTCAAAAGACGCGCCGTAAAATACTCTAATTTATGAAACAGAAACTACAAAAAATTTTCATACAAAAATGTTGGGGGGGTGCAAAAAACGATATTTATTAAAAATTGACTAAGTCGAAAATACTAAAAAATTTAATTATTGCGAAATTAGTCTGAAGGACGATGAGGGATGTTTAGAAACGATGGTACGAGTCCAAAAAAGCAAAAATTATGAAAATCGGCCAAGTTATTAGTTAAATACACTGTTTTGAGATTTTAAGTTCGTAAATTTGTATGGGAATACGCAGCGCTTAGGTAACCTCGGTATGCTATTTTAAGATCGGTTTTTTGATGATATTTCCTTTGATTTCAGGTGTATCCAGTCGGGAGAGGTGTCTACGCACGCTACTCGTCGAGCCGGACCACGGGGGAGCAAAAAAACAGGTAGGTGCCTACTAAAAAAATTGAGTTTTAGAGGGTTGAAGTTTTCTCCATACAAATTTCTTACTGAAAATGATGAAAATTCGATTTCAAAAATCGGGGGTAGTTGTTGGGGGGGGTGTGTGGGGTGTCAAAAGACGCGCCGTAAAATACTCTAATTTATGAAACAGAAACTACAAAAAATTTTCATACAAAAATGTTGGGGGGGTGCAAAAAACGATATTTATTAAAAATTGACTAAGTCGAAAATACTAAAAAATTGAATTATTGCGAAATTAGTCTGAAGGACGATGAGGGATGTTTAGAAACGATGGTACGAGTCCAAAAAAGCAAAAATTATGAAAATCGGCCAAGTTATTAGTTAAATACACTGTTTTGAGATTTTAAGTTCGTAAATTTGTATGGGAATACGCAGCGCTTAGGTAACCTCGGTATGCTATTTTAAGATCGGTTTTTTGATGATATTTCCTTTGATTTCAGGTGTATCCAGTCGGGAGAGGTGTCTACGCACGCTACTCGTCGAGCCGGACCACGGGGGAGCAAAAAAACAGGTAGGTGCCTACTAAAAAAATTGAGTTTTAGAGGGTTGAAGTTTTCTCCATACAAATTTCTTACTGAAAATGATGAAAATTCGATTTCAAAAATCGGGGGTAGTTGTTGGGGGGGTGTGTGGGGTGTCAAAAGACGCGCCGTAAAATACTCTAATTTATGAAACAGAAACTACAAAAATTTTTCATACAAAAATGTTGGGGGGGGTGCAAAAAACGATATTTATTAAAAATTGACTAAGTCGAAAATACTAAAAAATTGAATTATTGCGAAATTAGTCTGAAGGACGATGAGGGATGTTTAGAAACGATGGTACGAGTCCAAAAAAGCAAAAATTATGAAAATCGGCCAAGTTATTAGTTAAATACACTGTTTTGAGATTTTAAGTTCGTAAATTTGTATGGGAATACGCAGCGCTTAGGTAACCTCGGTATGCTATTTTAAGATCGGTTTTTTGATGATATTTCCTTTGATTTCAGGTGTATCCAGTCGGGAGAGGTGTCTACGCACGCTACTCGTCGAGCCGGACCACGGGGGGAGCAAAAAAACAGGTAGGTGCCTACTAAAAAAATTGAGTTTTAGAGGGTTGAAGTTTTCTCCATACAAATTTCTTACTGAAAATGATGAAAATTCGATTTCAAAAATCGGGGGTAGTTGTTGGGGGGGTGTGTGGGGTGTCAAAAGACGCGCCGTAAAATACTCTAATTTATGAAACAGAAACTACAAAAAATTTTCATACAAAAATGTTGGGGGGGTGCAAAAAACGATATTTATTAAAAATTGACTAAGTCGAAAATACTAAAAAATTGAATTATTGCGAAATTAGTCTGAAGGACGATGAGGGATGTTTAGAAACGATGGTACGAGTCCAAAAAAGCAAAAATTATGAAAATCGGCCAAGTTATTAGTTAAATACACTGTTTTGAGATTTTAAGTTCGTAAATTTGTATGGGAATACGCAGCGCTTAGGTAACCTCGGTATGCTATTTTAAGATCGGTTTTTTGATGATATTTCCTTTGATTTCAGGTGTATCCAGTCGGGAGAGGTGTCTACGCACGCTACTCGTCGAGCCGGACCACGGGGGAGCAAAAAAACAGGTAGGTGCCTACTAAAAAAATTGAGTTTTAGAGGGTTGAAGTTTTCTCCATACAAATTTCTTACTGAAAATGATGAAAATTCGATTTCAAAAATCGGGGGTAGTTGTTGGGGGGGTGTGTGGGGTGTCAAAAGACGCGCCGTAAAATACTCTAATTTATGAAACAGAAACTACAAAAAATTTTCATACAAAAATGTTGGGGGGGTGCAAAAAACGATATTTATTAAAAATTGACTAAGTCGAAAATACTAAAAAATTTAATTATTGCGAAATTAGTCTGAAGGACGATGAGGGATGTTTAGAAACGATGGTACGAGTCCAAAAAAGCAAAAATTATGAAAATCGGCCAAGTTATTAGTTAAATACACTGTTTTGAGATTTTAAGTTCGTAAATTTGTATGGGAATACGCAGCGCTTAGGTAACCTCGGTATGCTATTTTAAGATCGGTTTTTTGATGATATTTCCTTTGATTTCAGGTGTATCCAGTCGGGAGAGGTGTCTACGCACGCTACTCGTCGAGCCGGACCACGGGGGAGCAAAAAAACAGGTAGGTGCCTACTAAAAAAATTGAGTTTTAGAGGGTTGAAGTTTTCTCCATACAAATTTCTTACTGAAAATGATGAAAATTCGATTTCAAAAATCGGGGGTAGTTGTTGGGGGGGTGTGTGGGGTGTCAAAAGACGCGCCGTAAAATACTCTAATTTATGAAACAGAAACTACAAAAAATTTTCATACAAAAATGTTGGGGGGGTGCAAAAAACGATATTTATTAAAAATTGACTAAGTCGAAAATACTAAAAAATTGAATTATTGCGAAATTAGTCTGAAGGACGATGAGGGATGTTTAGAAACGATGGTACGAGTCCAAAAAAGCAAAAATTATGAAAATCGGCCAAGTTATTAGTTAAATACACTGTTTTGAGATTTTAAGTTCGTAAATTTGTATGGGAATACGCAGCGCTTAGGTAACCTCGGTATGCTATTTTAAGATCGGTTTTTTGATGATATTTCCTTTGATTTCAGGTGTATCCAGTCGGGAGAGGTGTCTACGCACGCTACTCGTCGAGCCGGACCACGGGGGGAGCAAAAAAACAGGTAGGTGCCTACTAAAAAAATTGAGTTTTAGAGGGTTGAAGTTTTCTCCATACAAATTTCTTACTGAAAATGATGAAAATTCGATTTCAAAAATCGGGGGGTAGTTGTTGGGGGGGGTGTGTGGGGTGTCAAAAGACGCGCCGTAAAATACTCTAATTTATGAAACAGAAACTACAAAAAATTTTCATACAAAAATGTTGGGGGGGTGCAAAAAACGATATTTATTAAAAATTGACTAAGTCGAAAATACTAAAAAATTGAATTATTGCGAAATTAGTCTGAAGGACGATGAGGGATGTTTAGAAACGATGGTACGAGTCCAAAAAAGCAAAAATTATGAAAATCGGCCAAGTTATTAGTTAAATACACTGTTTTGAGATTTTAAGTTCGTAAATTTGTATGGGAATACGCAGCGCTTAGGTAACCTCGGTATGCTATTTTAAGATCGGTTTTTTGATGATATTTCCTTTGATTTCAGGTGTATCCAGTCGGGAGAGGTGTCTACGCACGCTACTCGTCGAGCCGGACCACGGGGGGAGCAAAAAAACAGGTAGGTGCCTACTAAAAAAATTGAGTTTTAGAGGGTTGAAGTTTTCTCCATACAAATTTCTTACTGAAAATGATGAAAATTCGATTTCAAAAATCGGGGGTAGTTGTTGGGGGGGTGTGTGGGGTGTCAAAAGACGCGCCGTAAAATACTCTAATTTATGAAACAGAAACTACAAAAAATTTTCATACAAAAATGTTGGGGGGGTGCAAAAAACGATATTTATTAAAAATTGACTAAGTCGAAAATACTAAAAAATTGAATTATTGCGAAATTAGTCTGAAGGACGATGAGGGATGTTTAGAAACGATGGTACGAGTCCAAAAAAGCAAAAATTATGAAAATCGGCCAAGTTATTAGTTAAATACACTGTTTTGAGATTTTAAGTTCGTAAATTTGTATGGGAATACGCAGCGCTTAGGTAACCTCGGTATGCTATTTTAAGATCGGTTTTTTGATGATATTTCCTTTGATTTCAGGTGTATCCAGTCGGGAGAGGTGTCTACGCACGCTACTCGTCGAGCCGGACCACGGGGGAGCAAAAAAACAGGTAGGTGCCTACTAAAAAAATTGAGTTTTAGAGGGTTGAAGTTTTCTCCATACAAATTTCTTACTGAAAATGATGAAAATTCGATTTCAAAAATCGGGGGTAGTTGTTGGGGGGGTGTGTGGGGTGTCAAAAGACGCGCCGTAAAATACTCTAATTTATGAAACAGAAACTACAAAAAATTTTCATACAAAAATGTTGGGGGGGTGCAAAAAACGATATTTATTAAAAATTGACTAAGTCGAAAATACTAAAAAATTTAATTATTGCGAAATTAGTCTGAAGGACGATGAGGGATGTTTAGAAACGATGGTACGAGTCCAAAAAAGCAAAAATTATGAAAATCGGCCAAGTTATTAGTTAAATACACTGTTTTGAGATTTTAAGTTCGTAAATTTGTATGGGAATACGCAGCGCTTAGGTAACCTCGGTATGCTATTTTAAGATCGGTTTTTTGATGATATTTCCTTTGATTTCAGGTGTATCCAGTCGGGAGAGGTGTCTACGCACGCTACTCGTCGAGCCGGACCACGGGGGGAGCAAAAAAACAGGTAGGTGCCTACTAAAAAAATTGAGTTTTAGAGGGTTGAAGTTTTCTCCATACAAATTTCTTACTGAAAATGATGAAAATTCGATTTCAAAAATCGGGGGTAGTTGTTGGGGGGGGGGTGTGTGGGGTGTCAAAAGACGCGCCGTAAAATACTCTAATTTATGAAACAGAAACTACAAAAAATTTTCATACAAAAATGTTGGGGGGGGTGCAAAAAACGATATTTATTAAAAATTGACTAAGTCGAAAATACTAAAAAATTGAATTAATGCGAAATTAGTCTGAAGGACGATGAGGGATGTTTAGAAACGATGGTACGAGTCCAAAAAAGCAAAAATTATGAAAATCGGCCAAGTTATTAGTTAAATACACTGTTTTGAGATTTTAAGTTCGTAAATTTGTATGGGAATACGCAGCGCTTAGGTAACCTCGGTATGCTATTTTAAGATCGGTTTTTTGATGATATTTCCTTTGATTTCAGGTGTATCCAGTCGGGAGAGGTGTCTACGCACGCTACTCGTCGAGCCGGACCACGGGGGAGCAAAAAAAACAGGTAGGTGCCTACTAAAAAAAATTGAGTTTTAGAGGGTTGAAGTTTTCTCCATACAAATTTCTTACTGAAAATGATGAAAATTCGATTTCAAAAATCGGGGGTAGTTGTTGGGGGGGGTGTGTGGGGTGTCAAAAGACGCGCCGTAAAATACTCTAATTTATGAAACAGAAACTACAAAAAATTTTCATACAAAAATGTTGGGGGGGTGCAAAAAACGATATTTATTAAAAATTGACTAAGTCGAAAATACTAAAAAATTGAATTATTGCGAAATTAGTCTGAAGGACGATGAGGGATGTTTAGAAACGATGGTACGAGTCCAAAAAAGCAAAAATTATGAAAATCGGCCAAGTTATTAGTTAAATACACTGTTTTGAGATTTTAAGTTCGTAAATTTGTATGGGAATACGCAGCGCTTAGGTAACCTCGGTATGCTATTTTAAGATCGGTTTTTTGATGATATTTCCTTTGATTTCAGGTGTATCCAGTCGGGAGAGGTGTCTACGCACGCTACTCGTCGAGCCGGACCACGGGGGAGCAAAAAAAACAGGTAGGTGCCTACTAAAAAAATTGAGTTTTAGAGGGTTGAAGTTTTCTCCATACAAATTTCTTACTGAAAATGATGAAAATTCGATTTCAAAAATCGGGGGTAGTTGTTGGGGGGGGTGTGTGGGGTGTCAAAAGACGCGCCGTAAAATACTCTAATTTATGAAACAGAAACTACAAAAAATTTTCATACAAAAATGTTGGGGGGGTGCAAAAAACGATATTTATTAAAAATTGACTAAGTCGAAAATACTAAAAAAATTGAATTATTGCGAAATTAGTCTGAAGGACGATGAGGGATGTTTAGAAACGATGGTACGAGTCCAAAAAAGCAAAAATTATGAAAATCGGCCAAGTTATTAGTTAAATACACTGTTTTGAGATTTTAAGTTCGTAAATTTGTATGGGAATACGCAGCGCTTAGGTAACCTCGGTATGCTATTTTAAGATCGGTTTTTTGATGATATTTCCTTTGATTTCAGGTGTATCCAGTCGGGAGAGGTGTCTACGCACGCTACTCGTCGAGCCGGACCACGGGGGAGCAAAAAAAACAGGTAGGTGCCTACTAAAAAAATTGAGTTTTAGAGGGTTGAAGTTTTCTCCATACAAATTTCTTACTGAAAATGATGAAAATTCGATTTCAAAAATCGGGGGTAGTTGTTGGGGGGGGTGTGTGGGGTGTCAAAAGACGCGCCGTAAAATACTCTAATTTATGAAACCGAAACTACAAAAAATTTTCATACAAAATGTTGGGGGGGGTGCAAAAAACGATATTTATTAAAAATTGACTAAGTCGAAAATACTAAAAAATTGAATTATTGCGAAATTAGTCTGAAGGACGATGAGGGATGTTTAGAAACGATGGTACGAGTCCAAAAAAGCAAAAATTATGAAAATCGGCCAAGTTATTAGTTAAATACACTGTTTTGAGATTTTAAGTTCGTAAATTTGTATGGGAATACGCAGCGCTTAGGTAACCTCGGTATGCTATTTTAAGATCGGTTTTTTGATGATATTTCCTTTGATTTCAGGTGTATCCAGTCGGGAGAGGTGTCTCGCACGCTACTCGTCGAGCCGGACCACGGGGGAGCAAAAAAACAGGTAGGTGCCTACTAAAAAAATTGAGTTTTAGAGGGTTGAAGTTTTCTCCATACAAATTTCTTACTGAAAATGATGAAAATTCGATTTCAAAAATCGGGGGTAGTTGTTGGGGGGGGTGTGTGGGGTGTCAAAAGACGCGCCGTAAAATACTCTAATTTATGAAACAGAAACTACAAAAATTTTTCATACAAAAATGTTGGGGGGGGTGCAAAAAACGATATTTATTAAAAATTGACTAAGTCGAAAATACTAAAAAATTGAATTATTGCGAAATTAGTCTGAAGGACGATGAGGGATGTTTAGAAACGATGGTACGAGTCCAAAAAAGCAAAAATTATGAAAATCGGCCAAGTTATTAGTTAAATACACTGTTTTGAGATTTTAAGTTCGTAAATTTGTATGGGAATACGCAGCGCTTAGGTAACCTCGGTATGCTATTTTAAGATCGGTTTTTTGATGATATTTCCTTTGATTTCAGGTGTATCCAGTCGGGAGAGGTGTCTACGCACGCTACTCGTCGAGCCGGACCACGGGGGAGCAAAAAAACAGGTAGGTGCCTACTAAAAAAATTGAGTTTTAGAGGGTTGAAGTTTTCTCCATACAAATTTCTTACTGAAAATGATGAAAATTCGATTTCAAAAATCGGGGGTAGTTGTTGGGGGGGGTGTGTGGGGTGTCAAAAGACGCGCCGTAAAATACTCTAATTTATGAAACAGAAACTACAAAAAATTTTCATACAAAAATGTTGGGGGGGTGCAAAAAACGATATTTATTAAAAATTGACTAAGTCGAAAATACTAAAAAATTTAATTATTGCGAAATTAGTCTGAAGGACGATGAGGGATGTTTAGAAACGATGGTACGAGTCCAAAAAAGCAAAAATTATGAAAATCGGCCAAGTTATTAGTTAAATACACTGTTTTGAGATTTTAAGTTCGTAAATTTGTATGGGAATACGCAGCGCTTAGGTAACCTCGGTATGCTATTTTAAGATCGGTTTTTTGATGATATTTCCTTTGATTTCAGGTGTATCCAGTCGGGAGAGGTGTCTACGCACGCTACTCGTCGAGCCGGACCACGGGGGAGCAAAAAAACAGGTAGGTGCCTACTAAAAAAATTGAGTTTTAGAGGGTTGAAGTTTTCTCCATACAAATTTCTTACTGAAAATGATGAAAATTCGATTTCAAAAATCGGGGGTAGTTGTTGGGGGGGTGTGTGGGGTGTCAAAAGACGCGCCGTAAAATACTCTAATTTATGAAACAGAAACTACAAAAAATTTTCATACAAAAATGTTGGGGGGGTGCAAAAAACGATATTTATTAAAAATTGACTAAGTCGAAAATACTAAAAAATTTAATTATTGCGAAATTAGTCTGAAGGACGATGAGGGATGTTTAGAAACGATGGTACGAGTCCAAAAAAGCAAAAATTATGAAAATCGGCCAAGTTATTAGTTAAATACACTGTTTTGAGATTTTAAGTTCGTAAATTTGTATGGGAATACGCAGCGCTTAGGTAACCTCGGTATGCTATTTTAAGATCGGTTTTTTGATGATATTTCCTTTGATTTCAGGTGTATCCAGTCGGGAGAGGTGTCTACGCACGCTACTCGTCGAGCCGGACCACGGGGGAGCAAAAAAACAGGTAGGTGCCTACTAAAAAAATTGAGTTTTAGAGGGTTGAAGTTTTCTCCATACAAATTTCTTACTGAAAATGATGAAAATTCGATTTCAAAAATCGGGGGTAGTTGTTGGGGGGGGTGTGTGGGGTGTCAAAAGACGCGCCGTAAAATACTCTAATTTATGAAACAGAAACTACAAAAATTTTTCATACAAAAATGTTGGGGGGGGTGCAAAAAACGATATTTATTAAAAATTGACTAAGTCGAAAATACTAAAAAATTGAATTATTGCGAAATTAGTCTGAAGGACGATGAGGGATGTTTAGAAACGATGGTACGAGTCCAAAAAAGCAAAAATTATGAAAATCGGCCAAGTTATTAGTTAAATACACTGTTTTGAGATTTTAAGTTCGTAAATTTGTATGGGAATACGCAGCGCTTAGGTAACCTCGGTATGCTATTTTAAGATCGGTTTTTTGATGATATTTCCTTTGATTTCAGGTGTATCCAGTCGGGAGAGGTGTCTACGCACGCTACTCGTCGAGCCGGACCACGGGGGAGCAAAAAAACAGGTAGGTGCCTACTAAAAAAATTGAGTTTTAGAGGGTTGAAGTTTTCTCCATACAAATTTCTTACTGAAAATGATGAAAATTCGATTTCAAAAATCGGGGGTAGTTGTTGGGGGGGTGTGTGGGGTGTCAAAAGACGCGCCGTAAAATACTCTAATTTATGAAACAGAAACTACAAAAAATTTTCATACAAAAATGTTGGGGGGGTGCAAAAAACGATATTTATTAAAAATTGACTAAGTCGAAAATACTAAAAAATTGAATTATTGCGAAATTAGTCTGAAGGACGATGAGGGATGTTTAGAAACGATGGTACGAGTCCAAAAAAGCAAAAATTATGAAAATCGGCCAAGTTATTAGTTAAATACACTGTTTTGAGATTTTAAGTTCGTAAATTTGTATGGGAATACGCAGCGCTTAGGTAACCTCGGTATGCTATTTTAAGATCGGTTTTTTGATGATATTTCCTTTGATTTCAGGTGTATCCAGTCGGGAGAGGTGTCTACGCACGCTACTCGTCGAGCCGGACCACGGGGGAGCAAAAAAACAGGTAGGTGCCTACTAAAAAAATTGAGTTTTAGAGGGTTGAAGTTTTCTCCATACAAATTTCTTACTGAAAATGATGAAAATTCGATTTCAAAAATCGGGGGTAGTTGTTGGGGGGGTGTGTGGGGTGTCAAAAGACGCGCCGTAAAATACTCTAATTTATGAAACAGAAACTACAAAAAATTTTCATACAAAAATGTTGGGGGGGTGCAAAAAACGATATTTATTAAAAATTGACTAAGTCGAAAATACTAAAAAATTGAATTATTGCGAAATTAGTCTGAAGGACGATGAGGGATGTTTAGAAACGATGGTACGAGTCCAAAAAAGCAAAAATTATGAAAATCGGCCAAGTTATTAGTTAAATACACTGTTTTGAGATTTTAAGTTCGTAAATTTGTATGGGAATACGCAGCGCTTAGGTAACCTCGGTATGCTATTTTAAGATCGGTTTTTTGATGATATTTCCTTTGATTTCAGGTGTATCCAGTCGGGAGAGGTGTCTACGCACGCTACTCGTCGAGCCGGACCACGGGGGAGCAAAAAAACAGGTAGGTGCCTACTAAAAAAATTGAGTTTTAGAGGGTTGAAGTTTTCTCCATACAAATTTCTTACTGAAAATGATGAAAATTCGATTTCAAAAATCGGGGGTAGTTGTTGGGGGGGTGTGTGGGGTGTCAAAAGACGCGCCGTAAAATACTCTAATTTATGAAACAGAAACTACAAAAAATTTTCATACAAAAATGTTGGGGGGGTGCAAAAAACGATATTTATTAAAAATTGACTAAGTCGAAAATACTAAAAAATTGAATTATTGCGAAATTAGTCTGAAGGACGATGAGGGATGTTTAGAAACGATGGTACGAGTCCAAAAAAGCAAAAATTATGAAAATCGGCCAAGTTATTAGTTAAATACACTGTTTTGAGATTTTAAGTTCGTAAATTTGTATGGGAATACGCAGCGCTTAGGTAACCTCGGTATGCTATTTTAAGATCGGTTTTTTGATGATATTTCCTTTGATTTCAGGTGTATCCAGTCGGGAGAGGTGTCTACGCACGCTACTCGTCGAGCCGGACCACGGGGGAGCAAAAAAACAGGTAGGTGCCTACTAAAAAAATTGAGTTTTAGAGGGTTGAAGTTTTCTCCATACAAATTTCTTACTGAAAATGATGAAAATTCGATTTCAAAAATCGGGGGTAGTTGTTGGGGGGGTGTGTGGGGTGTCAAAAGACGCGCCGTAAAATACTCTAATTTATGAAACAGAAACTACAAAAAATTTTCATACAAAAATGTTGGGGGGGTGCAAAAAACGATATTTATTAAAAATTGACTAAGTCGAAAATACTAAAAAATTGAATTATTGCGAAATTAGTCTGAAGGACGATGAGGGATGTTTAGAAACGATGGTACGAGTCCAAAAAAGCAAAAATTATGAAAATCGGCCAAGTTATTAGTTAAATACACTGTTTTGAGATTTTAAGTTCGTAAATTTGTATGGGAATACGCAGCGCTTAGGTAACCTCGGTATGCTATTTTAAGATCGGTTTTTTGATGATATTTCCTTTGATTTCAGGTGTATCCAGTCGGGAGAGGTGTCTACGCACGCTACTCGTCGAGCCGGACCACGGGGGAGCAAAAAAACAGGTAGGTGCCTACTAAAAAAATTGAGTTTTAGAGGGTTGAAGTTTTCTCCATACAAATTTCTTACTGAAAATGATGAAAATTCGATTTCAAAAATCGGGGGTAGTTGTTGGGGGGGTGTGTGGGGTGTCAAAAGACGCGCCGTAAAATACTCTAATTTATGAAACAGAAACTACAAAAAATTTTCATACAAAAATGTTGGGGGGGTGCAAAAAACGATATTTATTAAAAATTGACTAAGTCGAAAATACTAAAAAATTGAATTATTGCGAAATTAGTCTGAAGGACGATGAGGGATGTTTAGAAACGATGGTACGAGTCCAAAAAAGCAAAAATTATGAAAATCGGCCAAGTTATTAGTTAAATACACTGTTTTGAGATTTTAAGTTCGTAAATTTGTATGGGAATACGCAGCGCTTAGGTAACCTCGGTATGCTATTTTAAGATCGGTTTTTTTGATGATATTTCCTTTGATTTCAGGTGTATCCAGTCGGGAGAGGTGTCTACGCACGCTACTCGTCGAGCCGGACCACGGGGGAGCAAAAAAACAGGTAGGTGCCTACTAAAAAAATTGAGTTTTAGAGGGTTGAAGTTTTCTCCATACAAATTTCTTACTGAAAATGATGAAAATTCGATTTCAAAAATCGGGGGTAGTTGTTGGGGGGGTGTGTGGGGTGTCAAAAGACGCGCCGTAAAATACTCTAATTTATGAAACAGAAACTACAAAAAATTTTCATACAAAAATGTTGGGGGGGTGCAAAAAACGATATTTATTAAAAATTGACTAAGTCGAAAATACTAAAAAATTTAATTATTGCGAAATTAGTCTGAAGGACGATGAGGGATGTTTAGAAACGATGGTACGAGTCCAAAAAAGCAAAAATTATGAAAATCGGCCAAGTTATTAGTTAAATACACTGTTTTGAGATTTTAAGTTCGTAAATTTGTATGGGAATACGCAGCGCTTAGGTAACCTCGGTATGCTATTTTAAGATCGGTTTTTTGATGATATTTCCTTTGATTTCAGGTGTATCCAGTCGGGAGAGGTGTCTACGCACGCTACTCGTCGAGCCGGACCACGGGGGAGCAAAAAAACAGGTAGGTGCCTACTAAAAAAATTGAGTTTTAGAGGGTTGAAGTTTTCTCCATACAAATTTCTTACTGAAAATGATGAAAATTCGATTTCAAAAATCGGGGGTAGTTGTTGGGGGGGTGTGTGGGGTGTCAAAAGACGCGCCGTAAAATACTCTAATTTATGAAACAGAAACTACAAAAAATTTTCATACAAAAATGTTGGGGGGGTGCAAAAAACGATATTTATTAAAAATTGACTAAGTCGAAAATACTAAAAAATTTAATTATTGCGAAATTAGTCTGAAGGACGATGAGGGATGTTTAGAAACGATGGTACGAGTCCAAAAAAGCAAAAATTATGAAAATCGGCCAAGTTATTAGTTAAATACACTGTTTTGAGATTTTAAGTTCGTAAATTTGTATGGGAATACGCAGCGCTTAGGTAACCTCGGTATGCTATTTTAAGATCGGTTTTTTGATGATATTTCCTTTGATTTCAGGTGTATCCAGTCGGGAGAGGTGTCTACGCACGCTACTCGTCGAGCCGGACCACGGGGGAGCAAAAAAACAGGTAGGTGCCTACTAAAAAAATTGAGTTTTAGAGGGTTGAAGTTTTCTCCATACAAATTTCTTACTGAAAATGATGAAAATTCGATTTCAAAAATCGGGGGTAGTTGTTGGGGGGGTGTGTGGGGTGTCAAAAGACGCGCCGTAAAATACTCTAATTTATGAAACAGAAACTACAAAAAATTTTCATACAAAAATGTTGGGGGGGTGCAAAAAACGATATTTATTAAAAATTGACTAAGTCGAAAATACTAAAAAATTGAATTATTGCGAAATTAGTCTGAAGGACGATGAGGGATGTTTAGAAACGATGGTACGAGTCCAAAAAAGCAAAAATTATGAAAATCGGCCAAGTTATTAGTTAAATACACTGTTTTGAGATTTTAAGTTCGTAAATTTGTATGGGAATACGCAGCGCTTAGGTAACCTCGGTATGCTATTTTAAGATCGGTTTTTTGATGATATTTCCTTTGATTTCAGGTGTATCCAGTCGGGAGAGGTGTCTACGCACGCTACTCGTCGAGCCGGACCACGGGGGAGCAAAAAAACAGGTAGGTGCCTACTAAAAAAATTGAGTTTTAGAGGGTTGAAGTTTTCTCCATACAAATTTCTTACTGAAAATGATGAAAATTCGATTTCAAAAATCGGGGGTAGTTGTTGGGGGGGTGTGTGGGGTGTCAAAAGACGCGCCGTAAAATACTCTAATTTATGAAACAGAAACTACAAAAAATTTTCATACAAAAATGTTGGGGGGGTGCAAAAAACGATATTTATTAAAAATTGACTAAGTCGAAAATACTAAAAAATTGAATTATTGCGAAATTAGTCTGAAGGACGATGAGGGATGTTTAGAAACGATGGTACGAGTCCAAAAAAGCAAAAATTATGAAAATCGGCCAAGTTATTAGTTAAATACACTGTTTTGAGATTTTAAGTTCGTAAATTTGTATGGGAATACGCAGCGCTTAGGTAACCTCGGTATGCTATTTTAAGATCGGTTTTTTGATGATATTTCCTTTGATTTCAGGTGTATCCAGTCGGGAGAGGTGTCTACGCACGCTACTCGTCGAGCCGGACCACGGGGGAGCAAAAAAACAGGTAGGTGCCTACTAAAAAAATTGAGTTTTAGAGGGTTGAAGTTTTCTCCATACAAATTTCTTACTGAAAATGATGAAAATTCGATTTCAAAAATCGGGGGTAGTTGTTGGGGGGGTGTGTGGGGTGTCAAAAGACGCGCCGTAAAATACTCTAATTTATGAAACAGAAACTACAAAAAATTTTCATACAAAAATGTTGGGGGGGTGCAAAAAACGATATTTATTAAAAATTGACTAAGTCGAAAATACTAAAAAATTGAATTATTGCGAAATTAGTCTGAAGGACGATGAGGGATGTTTAGAAACGATGGTACGAGTCCAAAAAAGCAAAAATTATGAAAATCGGCCAAGTTATTAGTTAAATACACTGTTTTGAGATTTTAAGTTCGTAAATTTGTATGGGAATACGCAGCGCTTAGGTAACCTCGGTATGCTATTTTAAGATCGGTTTTTTGATGATATTTCCTTTGATTTCAGGTGTATCCAGTCGGGAGAGGTGTCTACGCACGCTACTCGTCGAGCCGGACCACGGGGGAGCAAAAAAACAGGTAGGTGCCTACTAAAAAAATTGAGTTTTAGAGGGTTGAAGTTTTCTCCATACAAATTTCTTACTGAAAATGATGAAAATTCGATTTCAAAAATCGGGGGTAGTTGTTGGGGGGGTGTGTGGGGTGTCAAAAGACGCGCCGTAAAATACTCTAATTTATGAAACAGAAACTACAAAAAATTTTCATACAAAAATGTTGGGGGGGTGCAAAAAACGATATTTATTAAAAATTGACTAAGTCGAAAATACTAAAAAATTGAATTATTGCGAAATTAGTCTGAAGGACGATGAGGGATGTTTAGAAACGATGGTACGAGTCCAAAAAAGCAAAAATTATGAAAATCGGCCAAGTTATTAGTTAAATACACTGTTTTGAGATTTTAAGTTCGTAAATTTGTATGGGAATACGCAGCGCTTAGGTAACCTCGGTATGCTATTTTAAGATCGGTTTTTTGATGATATTTCCTTTGATTTCAGGTGTATCCAGTCGGGAGAGGTGTCTACGCACGCTACTCGTCGAGCCGGACCACGGGGGAGCAAAAAAACAGGTAGGTGCCTACTAAAAAAATTGAGTTTTAGAGGGTTGAAGTTTTCTCCATACAAATTTCTTACTGAAAATGATGAAAATTCGATGTCAAAAATCGGGGGTAGTTGGTGGGGGGGTGTGTGGGGTGTCAAAAGACGCGCCGTAAAATACTCTAATTTATGAAACAGAAACTACAAAAAATTTTCATACAAAAATGTTGGGGGGGTGCAAAAAACGATATTTATTAAAAATTGACTAAGTCGAAAATACTAAAAAATTTAATTATTGCGAAATTAGTCTGAAGGACGATGAGGGATGTTTAGAAACGATGGTACGAGTCCAAAAAAGCAAAAATTATGAAAATCGGCCAAGTTATTAGTTAAATACACTGTTTTGAGATTTTAAGTTCGTAAATTTGTATGGGAATACGCAGCGCTTAGGTAACCTCGGTATGCTATTTTAAGATCGGTTTTTTGATGATATTTCCTTTGATTTCAGGTGTATCCAGTCGGGAGAGGTGTCTACGCACGCTACTCGTCGAGCCGGACCACGGGGGGAGCAAAAAAACAGGTAGGTGCCTACTAAAAAAATTGAGTTTTAGAGGGTTGAAGTTTTCTCCATACAAATTTCTTACTGAAAATGATGAAAATTCGATTTCAAAAATCGGGGGTAGTTGTTGGGGGGGTGTGTGGGGTGTCAAAAGACGCGCCGTAAAATACTCTAATTTATGAAACAGAAACTACAAAAAATTTTCATACAAAAATGTTGGGGGGGTGCAAAAAACGATATTTATTAAAAATTGACTAAGTCGAAAATACTAAAAAATTGAATTATTGCGAAATTAGTCTGAAGGACGATGAGGGATGTTTAGAAACGATGGTACGAGTCCAAAAAAGCAAAAATTATGAAAATCGGCCAAGTTATTAGTTAAATACACTGTTTTGAGATTTTAAGTTCGTAAATTTGTATGGGAATACGCAGCGCTTAGGTAACCTCGGTATGCTATTTTAAGATCGGTTTTTTGATGATATTTCCTTTGATTTCAGGTGTATCCAGTCGGGAGAGGTGTCTACGCACGCTACTCGTCGAGCCGGACCACGGGGGAGCAAAAAAACAGGTAGGTGCCTACTAAAAAAATTGAGTTTTAGAGGGTTGAAGTTTTCTCCATACAAATTTCTTACTGAAAATGATGAAAATTCGATTTCAAAAATCGGGGGTAGTTATTGGGGGGGTGTGTGGGGTGTCAAAAGACGCGCCGTAAAATACTCTAATTTATGAAACAGAAACTACAAAAAATTTTCATACAAAAATGTTGGGGGGGTGCAAAAAACGATATTTATTAAAAATTGACTAAGTCGAAAATACTAAAAAATTGAATTATTGCGAAATTAGTCTGAAGGACGATGAGGGATGTTTAGAAACGATGGTACGAGTCCAAAAAAGCAAAAATTATGAAAATCGGCCAAGTTATTAGTTAAATACACTGTTTTGAGATTTTAAGTTCGTAAATTTGTATGGGAATACGCAGCGCTTAGGTAACCTCGGTATGCTATTTTAAGATCGGTTTTTTGATGATATTTCCTTTGATTTCAGGTGTATCCAGTCGGGAGAGGTGTCTACGCACGCTACTCGTCGAGCCGGACCACGGGGGAGCAAAAAAACAGGTAGGTGCCTACTAAAAAAATTGAGTTTTAGAGGGTTGAAGTTTTCTCCATACAAATTTCTTACTGAAAATGATGAAAATTCGATTTCAAAAATCGGGGGTAGTTGTTGGGGGGGTGTGTGGGGTGTCAAAAGACGCGCCGTAAAATACTCTAATTTATGAAACAGAAACTACAAAAAATTTTCATACAAAAATGTTGGGGGGGTGCAAAAAAACGATATTTATTAAAAATTGACTAAGTCGAAAATACTAAAAAATTGAATTAATGCGAAATTAGTCTGAAGGACGATGAGGGATGTTTAGAAACGATGGTACGAGTCCAAAAAAGCAAAAATTATGAAAATCGGCCAAGTTATTAGTTAAATACACTGTTTTGAGATTTTAAGTTCGTAAATTTGTATGGGAATACGCAGCGCTTAGGTAACCTCGGTATGCTATTTTAAGATCGGTTTTTTGATGATATTTCCTTTGATTTCAGGTGTATCCAGTCGGGAGAGGTGTCTACGCACGCTACTCGTCGAGCCGGACCACGGGGGAGCAAAAAAACAGGTAGGTGCCTACTAAAAAAATTGAGTTTTAGAGGGTTGAAGTTTTCTCCATACAAATTTCTTACTGAAAATGATGAAAATTCGATTTCAAAAATCGGGGGTAGTTGTTGGGGGGGGTGTGTGGGGTGTCAAAAGACGCGCCGTAAAATACTCTAATTTATGAAACAGAAACTACAAAAAATTTTCATACAAAAATGTTGGGGGGGTGCAAAAAACGATATTTATTAAAAATTGACTAAGTCGAAAATACTAAAAAATTGAATTATTGCGAAATTAGTCTGAAGGACGATGAGGGATGTTTAGAAACGATGGTACGAGTCCAAAAAAGCAAAAATTATGAAAATCGGCCAAGTTATTAGTTAAATACACTGTTTTGAGATTTTAAGTTCGTAAATTTGTATGGGAATACGCAGCGCTTAGGTAACCTCGGTATGCTATTTTAAGATCGGTTTTTTGATGATATTTCCTTTGATTTCAGGTGTATCCAGTCGGGAGAGGTGTCTACGCACGCTACTCGTCGAGCCGGACCACGGGGGAGCAAAAAAACAGGTAGGTGCCTACTAAAAAAATTGAGTTTTAGAGGGTTGAAGTTTTCTCCATACAAATTTCTTACTGAAAATGATGAAAATTCGATTTCAAAAATCGGGGGTAGTTGTTGGGGGGGTGTGTGGGGTGTCAAAAGACGCGCCGTAAAATACTCTAATTTATGAAACAGAAACTACAAAAAATTTTCATACAAAAATGTTGGGGGGGTGCAAAAAACGATATTTATTAAAAATTGACTAAGTCGAAAATACTAAAAAATTTAATTATTGCGAAATTAGTCTGAAGGACGATGAGGGATGTTTAGAAACGATGGTACGAGTCCAAAAAAGCAAAAATTATGAAAATCGGCCAAGTTATTAGTTAAATACACTGTTTTGAGATTTTAAGTTCGTAAATTTGTATGGGAATACGCAGCGCTTAGGTAACCTCGGTATGCTATTTTAAGATCGGTTTTTTGATGATATTTCCTTTGATTTCAGGTGTATCCAGTCGGGAGAGGTGTCTACGCACGCTACTCGTCGAGCCGGACCACGGGGGAGCAAAAAAACAGGTAGGTGCCTACTAAAAAAATTGAGTTTTAGAGGGTTGAAGTTTTCTCCATACAAATTTCTTACTGAAAATGATGAAAATTCGATTTCAAAAATCGGGGGTAGTTGTTGGGGGGGTGTGTGGGGTGTCAAAAGACGCGCCGTAAAATACTCTAATTTATGAAACAGAAACTACAAAAAATTTTCATACAAAAATGTTGGGGGGGTGCAAAAAACGATATTTATTAAAAATTGACTAAGTCGAAAATACTAAAAAATTGAATTATTGCGAAATTAGTCTGAAGGACGATGAGGGATGTTTAGAAACGATGGTACGAGTCCAAAAAAGCAAAAATTATGAAAATCGGCCAAGTTATTAGTTAAATACACTGTTTTGAGATTTTAAGTTCGTAAATTTGTATGGGAATACGCAGCGCTTAGGTAACCTCGGTATGCTATTTTAAGATCGGTTTTTTGATGATATTTCCTTTGATTTCAGGTGTATCCAGTCGGGAGAGGTGTCTACGCACGCTACTCGTCGAGCCGGACCACGGGGGAGCAAAAAAACAGGTAGGTGCCTACTAAAAAAATTGAGTTTTAGAGGGTTGAAGTTTTCTCCATACAAATTTCTTACTGAAAATGATGAAAATTCGATTTCAAAAATCGGGGGTAGTTGTTGGGGGGGTGTGTGGGGTGTCAAAAGACGCGCCGTAAAATACTCTAATTTATGAAACAGAAACTACAAAAAATTTTCATACAAAAATGTTGGGGGGGTGCAAAAAACGATATTTATTAAAAATTGACTAAGTCGAAAATACTAAAAAATTGAATTATTGCGAAATTAGTCTGAAGGACGATGAGGGATGTTTAGAAACGATGGTACGAGTCCAAAAAAGCAAAAATTATGAAAATCGGCCAAGTTATTAGTTAAATACACTGTTTTGAGATTTTAAGTTCGTAAATTTGTATGGGAATACGCAGCGCTTAGGTAACCTCGGTATGCTATTTTAAGATCGGTTTTTTGATGATATTTCCTTTGATTTCAGGTGTATCCAGTCGGGAGAGGTGTCTACGCACGCTACTCGTCGAGCCGGACCACGGGGGAGCAAAAAAACAGGTAGGTGCCTACTAAAAAAATTGAGTTTTAGAGGGTTGAAGTTTTCTCCATACAAATTTCTTACTGAAAATGATGAAAATTCGATTTCAAAAATCGGGGGTAGTTGTTGGGGGGGTGTGTGGGGTGTCAAAAGACGCGCCGTAAAATACTCTAATTTATGAAACAGAAACTACAAAAAATTTTCATACAAAAATGTTGGGGGGGTGCAAAAAACGATATTTATTAAAAATTGACTAAGTCGAAAATACTAAAAAATTGAATTATTGCGAAATTAGTCTGAAGGACGATGAGGGATGTTTAGAAACGATGGTACGAGTCCAAAAAAGCAAAAATTATGAAAATCGGCCAAGTTATTAGTTAAATACACTGTTTTGAGATTTTAAGTTCGTAAATTTGTATGGGAATACGCAGCGCTTAGGTAACCTCGGTATGCTATTTTAAGATCGGTTTTTTGATGATATTTCCTTTGATTTCAGGTGTATCCAGTCGGGAGAGGTGTCTACGCACGCTACTCGTCGAGCCGGACCACGGGGGAGCAAAAAAACAGGTAGGTGCCTACTAAAAAAATTGAGTTTTAGAGGGTTGAAGTTTTCTCCATACAAATTTCTTACTGAAAATGATGAAAATTCGATTTCAAAAATCGGGGGTAGTTGTTGGGGGGGTGTGTGGGGTGTCAAAAGACGCGCCGTAAAATACTCTAATTTATGAAACAGAAACTACAAAAAATTTTCATACAAAAATGTTGGGGGGGTGCAAAAAACGATATTTATTAAAAATTGACTAAGTCGAAAATACTAAAAAATTGAATTATTGCGAAATTAGTCTGAAGGACGATGAGGGATGTTTAGAAACGATGGTACGAGTCCAAAAAAGCAAAAATTATGAAAATCGGCCAAGTTATTAGTTAAATACACTGTTTTGAGATTTTAAGTTCGTAAATTTGTATGGGAATACGCAGCGCTTAGGTAACCTCGGTATGCTATTTTAAGATCGGTTTTTTGATGATATTTCCTTTGATTTCAGGTGTATCCAGTCGGGAGAGGTGTCTACGCACGCTACTCGTCGAGCCGGACCACGGGGGAGCAAAAAAACAGGTAGGTGCCTACTAAAAAAATTGAGTTTTAGAGGGTTGAAGTTTTCTCCATACAAATTTCTTACTGAAAATGATGAAAATTCGATTTCAAAAATCGGGGGTAGTTGTTGGGGGGGTGTGTGGGGTGTCAAAAGACGCGCCGTAAAATACTCTAATTTATGAAACAGAAACTACAAAAAATTTTCATACAAAAATGTTGGGGGGGTGCAAAAAACGATATTTATTAAAAATTGACTAAGTCGAAAATACTAAAAAATTGAATTATTGCGAAATTAGTCTGAAGGACGATGAGGGATGTTTAGAAACGATGGTACGAGTCCAAAAAAGCAAAAATTATGAAAATCGGCCAAGTTATTAGTTAAATACACTGTTTTGAGATTTTAAGTTCGTAAATTTGTATGGGAATACGCAGCGCTTAGGTAACCTCGGTATGCTATTTTAAGATCGGTTTTTTGATGATATTTCCTTTGATTTCAGGTGTATCCAGTCGGGAGAGGTGTCTACGCACGCTACTCGTCGAGCCGGACCACGGGGGAGCAAAAAAACAGGTAGGTGCCTACTAAAAAAATTGAGTTTTAGAGGGTTGAAGTTTTCTCCATACAAATTTCTTACTGAAAATGATGAAAATTCGATTTCAAAAATCGGGGGTAGTTGTTGGGGGGGTGTGTGGGGTGTCAAAAGACGCGCCGTAAAATACTCTAATTTATGAAACAGAAACTACAAAAAATTTTCATACAAAAATGTTGGGGGGGTGCAAAAAACGATATTTATTAAAAATTGACTAAGTCGAAAATACTAAAAAATTTAATTATTGCGAAATTAGTCTGAAGGACGATGAGGGATGTTTAGAAACGATGGTACGAGTCCAAAAAAGCAAAAATTATGAAAATCGGCCAAGTTATTAGTTAAATACACTGTTTTGAGATTTTAAGTTCGTAAATTTGTATGGGAATACGCAGCGCTTAGGTAACCTCGGTATGCTATTTTAAGATCGGTTTTTTGATGATATTTCCTTTGATTTCAGGTGTATCCAGTCGGGAGAGGTGTCTACGCACGCTACTCGTCGAGCCGGACCACGGGGGAGCAAAAAAACAGGTAGGTGCCTACTAAAAAAATTGAGTTTTAGAGGGTTGAAGTTTTCTCCATACAAATTTCTTACTGAAAATGATGAAAATTCGATTTCAAAAATCGGGGGTAGTTGTTGGGGGGGTGTGTGGGGTGTCAAAAGACGCGCCGTAAAATACTCTAATTTATGAAACAGAAACTACAAAAAATTTTCATACAAAAATGTTGGGGGGGTGCAAAAAACGATATTTATTAAAAATTGACTAAGTCGAAAATACTAAAAAATTTAATTATTGCGAAATTAGTCTGAAGGACGATGAGGGATGTTTAGAAACGATGGTACGAGTCCAAAAAAGCAAAAATTATGAAAATCGGCCAAGTTATTAGTTAAATACACTGTTTTGAGATTTTAAGTTCGTAAATTTGTATGGGAATACGCAGCGCTTAGGTAACCTCGGTATGCTATTTTAAGATCGGTTTTTTGATGATATTTCCTTTGATTTCAGGTGTATCCAGTCGGGAGAGGTGTCTACGCACGCTACTCGTCGAGCCGGACCACGGGGGAGCAAAAAAACAGGTAGGTGCCTACTAAAAAAATTGAGTTTTAGAGGGTTGAAGTTTTCTCCATACAAATTTCTTACTGAAAATGATGAAAATTCGATTTCAAAAATCGGGGGTAGTTGTTGGGGGGGTGTGTGGGGTGTCAAAAGACGCGCCGTAAAATACTCTAATTTATGAAACAGAAACTACAAAAAATTTTCATACAAAAATGTTGGGGGGGTGCAAAAAACGATATTTATTAAAAATTGACTAAGTCGAAAATACTAAAAAATTGAATTATTGCGAAATTAGTCTGAAGGACGATGAGGGATGTTTAGAAACGATGGTACGAGTCCAAAAAAGCAAAAATTATGAAAATCGGCCAAGTTATTAGTTAAATACACTGTTTTGAGATTTTAAGTTCGTAAATTTGTATGGGAATACGCAGCGCTTAGGTAACCTCGGTATGCTATTTTAAGATCGGTTTTTTGATGATATTTCCTTTGATTTCAGGTGTATCCAGTCGGGAGAGGTGTCTACGCACGCTACTCGTCGAGCCGGACCACGGGGGAGCAAAAAAACAGGTAGGTGCCTACTAAAAAAATTGAGTTTTAGAGGGTTGAAGTTTTCTCCATACAAATTTCTTACTGAAAATGATGAAAATTCGATTTCAAAAATCGGGGGTAGTTGTTGGGGGGGTGTGTGGGGTGTCAAAAGACGCGCCGTAAAATACTCTAATTTATGAAACAGAAACTACAAAAAATTTTCATACAAAAATGTTGGGGGGGTGCAAAAAACGATATTTATTAAAAATTGACTAAGTCGAAAATACTAAAAAATTGAATTATTGCGAAATTAGTCTGAAGGACGATGAGGGATGTTTAGAAACGATGGTACGAGTCCAAAAAAGCAAAAATTATGAAAATCGGCCAAGTTATTAGTTAAATACACTGTTTTGAGATTTTAAGTTCGTAAATTTGTATGGGAATACGCAGCGCTTAGGTAACCTCGGTATGCTATTTTAAGATCGGTTTTTTGATGATATTTCCTTTGATTTCAGGTGTATCCAGTCGGGAGAGGTGTCTACGCACGCTACTCGTCGAGCCGGACCACGGGGGAGCAAAAAAACAGGTAGGTGCCTACTAAAAAAATTGAGTTTTAGAGGGTTGAAGTTTTCTCCATACAAATTTCTTACTGAAAATGATGAAAATTCGATTTCAAAAATCGGGGGTAGTTGTTGGGGGGGTGTGTGGGGTGTCAAAAGACGCGCCGTAAAATACTCTAATTTATGAAACAGAAACTACAAAAAATTTTCATACAAAAATGTTGGGGGGGTGCAAAAAACGATATTTATTAAAAATTGACTAAGTCGAAAATACTAAAAAATTGAATTATTGCGAAATTAGTCTGAAGGACGATGAGGGATGTTTAGAAACGATGGTACGAGTCCAAAAAAGCAAAAATTATGAAAATCGGCCAAGTTATTAGTTAAATACACTGTTTTGAGATTTTAAGTTCGTAAATTTGTATGGGAATACGCAGCGCTTAGGTAACCTCGGTATGCTATTTTAAGATCGGTTTTTTGATGATATTTCCTTTGATTTCAGGTGTATCCAGTCGGGAGAGGTGTCTACGCACGCTACTCGTCGAGCCGGACCACGGGGGAGCAAAAAAACAGGTAGGTGCCTACTAAAAAAATTGAGTTTTAGAGGGTTGAAGTTTTCTCCATACAAATTTCTTACTGAAAATGATGAAAATTCGATTTCAAAAATCGGGGGTAGTTGTTGGGGGGGTGTGTGGGGTGTCAAAAGACGCGCCGTAAAATACTCTAATTTATGAAACAGAAACTACAAAAATTTTTCATACAAAAATGTTGGGGGGGTGCAAAAAACGATATTTATTAAAAATTGACTAAGTCGAAAATACTAAAAAATTGAATTATTGCGAAATTAGTCTGAAGGACGATGAGGGATGTTTAGAAACGATGGTACGAGTCCAAAAAAGCAAAAATTATGAAAATCGGCCAAGTTATTAGTTAAATACACTGTTTTGAGATTTTAAGTTCGTAAATTTGTATGGGAATACGCAGCGCTTAGGTAACCTTTTTTTTTTTTGTTTTACGACTGGAAAATGCATTACGCACCGTACCTCCCGCCCGGGGGGACGAGAGGCGTGTGTGGGACTCCCCCTTTCGGGTATACCCACTAAAAACCAGTCGATGTCCTTCGAAGGCGCCATAGTGCCGGGGCTGCGGGATACGTTAGTCATCTCACAGATCAGCCCCGGCGGCGACGGCCCGCGTTAAACTCGCGGGACCTCCTTCCTACTTGACGGGGAGGTTGAACCTCCCCCGTCCGTCTTGAGAAGGTGCGCCGGACATGGCGCGCGCCTTCTTGGGAGACCATTTTGCGGACGGCGGATTCCCCCGAATCCACCGCCCTAGGTCTCCTTTAGGTTGGGAGCTGGTGAGGCCGTGACCTCCTCCAGACTCCCCGCCCCTAATGGGTCATTGGCTCAGCGCCACCCCCCCTTCTCACCTTTTTGGAAGGCCCTTTACACGCCTTCCCCCCAACCTTGTGGTTGGCCGGCCGGTTTGCCGCAGCACACACTGAGCAGTGTGGCTCGGCCGTACAAGCTGCGGACTTGTGTCCCGCCTGGCCACAGCGGTAGCAGTCGCCGCTCCGGTCGACTGCTGAGGAGCAGTTGCACCCCACGTGCCCCTGCTCGTGGCACCGGTAACACAACCTCGGCCTAGGCTCTAAGAGCCTTGTTTGGGCCGAGGTCCACCCCACCAGCAGCCTGCCTTCGCAGGCTTTTTTGGCCGCAGCGATCGGGCACTGCGCCACCAACGTCCCAAGCCCCGATGGGCTGCGTCTAATGACGCCCACCTTTAGTGCGTCCACAGGACACTCGCCCTTCTTCGCCAGAGCGAGGGCGACATCTGCTTCAGTGATGGAATCGTCCAGACCCGAAATGTGTATCCCTACACATTTCGTGGGTCTGGACACCTTCACGATGTCGCTCCCCACTGCCTCCCTGATCTTCAAGGCAAAAACGTCTGCCTTCGGGCCACTCTGCGCTCCTGGGACCTCCAAAATGAAGGCCCCAGTGGCCGCCTTTCTACACTTAATGCCACCGTCAATGCCCAGGTCCGCAAGGTTAATGTTTTTCCTTGCCTGAGCAATGACGGAGGCATAAGTGACCCCCTTCTCTTTTGCTGAAGGAAGCATGGTGAGGACCACTGCGGCAGATCTTGGAGCACGCAGCGTCCTCTTTCGCTTCTTCTGCAATTTCCCTTTTTTAGGGGCCGTCTCCGGCGCCACAGCTACTACTGCTGAAGCTGCCTTTTGCACCTTGTGTTTCTTCTTTTTGGCCACCGTGACCCACCCCTCAGATGAAGGCGGTTGGGTTGGTGGCGGCTGGCTTTGTGGTGGCGGTTTAGAAACCACCGGAGGTGTGGCAATTACTGCCGGCTTCTTGGCAGCAGCCTCTGCGGCCGCCAGTTTCTCCTGCCTTTCCCGTCTGACCCTGTCGATGATGCTCTGCCTAGTGACAGGCATCACCGAAGGGGCGGGCTCTTCTCCTTTTTTATCTGCTGCTAAAGGTGGTCGCAGACGCGGCTCCGGCAGAAGCCGATTCTCAATACCAGCCAGTCTAGCATCGAGCATTGTACTAAACTGCTCAATGCTAGACCGGGATACCTCCTCCAGTAACCCCTTAATATCCAGCCCCGATGGAGCCGACCTCAACTTTTCCAGCTCTTTTTGGAGCTCCTCAACTTTTTTAGTCAGACGAGAGTTTGCCGACTTCAATTTTTTCATCTCGTCGTCTGACTCAGTCTTTTTAAGACCCTTGACCTTTGATCTTTTGGCCGGCCCATCCCGCAAACTCGTGTCGACGAGTTTTCGGATGGTGCGCTTCCTGCGCGGCCGGCCAGATTCGTCGTACTCCGTGTCATCTGACATAAGGAGATCAGTGTCGCATCCTGTAAGGGTGCTCTCCTCCGACTCGGATTCAACACACAGATGCGACAATGGAATGCGTGTATGCTTCTTTGCGTCCAGCGAACGCCGGGTCTCGTCAATGACCCGAGAAATCGGGCTAATAAAAGCCTCTGCGGGCAACTCCTTGGCCTTCGCCACACCTTTCGGCTTGGACTTGGGTTGGCCCTGAGAAGGGCCTTTCGACGTCCCAGGGGACGTGGGGGATGTCGTAGACATTACAACTTGAGGTTACAATATGTGTCACACAGTATCGTTTTGGATGTTTGGTCACCTCACCTACTGGCCACTGCGTTACCGCGCACCAAGTAGGGAGGGTCCAGGGCAGACGACGGGGACGTAATCACAAAACACTGTGGGACCTGCCCCGCGCTTAGGTAACCTCGGTATGCTATTTTAAGATCGGTTTTTTGATGATATTTCCTTTGATTTCAGGTGTATCCAGTCGGGAGAGGTGTCTACGCACGCTACTCGTCGAGCCGGACCACGGGGGAGCAAAAAAACAGGTAGGTGCCTACTAAAAAAATTGAGTTTTAGAGGGTTGAAGTTTTCTCCATACAAATTTCTTACTGAAAATGATGAAAATTCGATTTCAAAAATCGGGGGTAGTTGTTGGGGGGGTGTGTGGGGTGTCAAAAGACGCGCCGTAAAATACTCTAATTTATGAAACAGAAACTACAAAAAATTTTCATACAAAAATGTTGGGGGGGTGCAAAAAACGATATTTATTAAAAATTGACTAAGTCGAAAATACTAAAAAATTTAATTATTGCGAAATTAGTCTGAAGGACGATGAGGGATGTTTAGAAACGATGGTACGAGTCCAAAAAAGCAAAAATTATGAAAATCGGCCAAGTTATTAGTTAAATACACTGTTTTGAGATTTTAAGTTCGTAAATTTGTATGGGAATACGCAGCGCTTAGGTAACCTCGGTATGCTATTTTAAGATCGGTTTTTTGATGATATTTCCTTTGATTTCAGGTGTATCCAGTCGGGAGAGGTGTCTACGCACGCTACTCGTCGAGCCGGACCACGGGGGAGCAAAAAAACAGGTAGGTGCCTACTAAAAAAATTGAGTTTTAGAGGGTTGAAGTTTTCTCCATACAAATTTCTTACTGAAAATGATGAAAATTCGATTTCAAAAATCGGGGGTAGTTGTTGGGGGGGTGTGTGGGGTGTCAAAAGACGCGCCGTAAAATACTCTAATTTATGAAACAGAAACTACAAAAAATTTTCATACAAAAATGTTGGGGGGGTGCAAAAAACGATATTTATTAAAAATTGACTAAGTCGAAAATACTAAAAAATTGAATTATTGCGAAATTAGTCTGAAGGACGATGAGGGATGTTTAGAAACGATGGTACGAGTCCAAAAAAGCAAAAATTATGAAAATCGGCCAAGTTATTAGTTAAATACACTGTTTTGAGATTTTAAGTTCGTAAATTTGTATGGGAATACGCAGCGCTTAGGTAACCTCGGTATGCTATTTTAAGATCGGTTTTTTGATGATATTTCCTTTGATTTCAGGTGTATCCAGTCGGGAGAGGTGTCTACGCACGCTACTCGTCGAGCCGGACCACGGGGGAGCAAAAAAACAGGTAGGTGCCTACTAAAAAAATTGAGTTTTAGAGGGTTGAAGTTTTCTCCATACAAATTTCTTACTGAAAATGATGAAAATTCGATTTCAAAAATCGGGGGTAGTTGTTGGGGGGGTGTGTGGGGTGTCAAAAGACGCGCCGTAAAATACTCTAATTTATGAAACAGAAACTACAAAAAATTTTCATACAAAAATGTTGGGGGGGTGCAAAAAACGATATTTATTAAAAATTGACTAAGTCGAAAATACTAAAAAATTGAATTATTGCGAAATTAGTCTGAAGGACGATGAGGGATGTTTAGAAACGATGGTACGAGTCCAAAAAAGCAAAAATTATGAAAATCGGCCAAGTTATTAGTTAAATACACTGTTTTGAGATTTTAAGTTCGTAAATTTGTATGGGAATACGCAGCGCTTAGGTAACCTCGGTATGCTATTTTAAGATCGGTTTTTTGATGATATTTCCTTTGATTTCAGGTGTATCCAGTCGGGAGAGGTGTCTACGCACGCTACTCGTCGAGCCGGACCACGGGGGAGCAAAAAAACAGGTAGGTGCCTACTAAAAAAATTGAGTTTTAGAGGGTTGAAGTTTTCTCCATACAAATTTCTTACTGAAAATGATGAAAATTCGATTTCAAAAATCGGGGGTAGTTATTGGGGGGGTGTGTGGGGTGTCAAAAGACGCGCCGTAAAATACTCTAATTTATGAAACAGAAACTACAAAAATTTTTCATACAAAAATGTTGGGGGGGTGCAAAAAAACGATATTTATTAAAAATTGACTAAGTCGAAAATACTAAAAAATTGAATTATTGCGAAATTAGTCTGAAGGACGATGAGGGATGTTTAGAAACGATGGTACGAGTCCAAAAAAGCAAAAATTATGAAAATCGGCCAAGTTATTAGTTAAATACACTGTTTTGAGATTTTAAGTTCGTAAATTTGTATGGGAATACGCAGCGCTTAGGTAACCTCGGTATGCTATTTTAAGATCGGTTTTTTGATGATATTTCCTTTGATTTCAGGTGTATCCAGTCGGGAGAGGTGTCTACGCACGCTACTCGTCGAGCCGGACCACGGGGGAGCAAAAAAACAGGTAGGTGCCTACTAAAAAAATTGAGTTTTAGAGGGTTGAAGTTTTCTCCATACAAATTTCTTACTGAAAATGATGAAAATTCGATTTCAAAAATCGGGGGTAGTTGTTGGGGGGGTGTGTGGGGTGTCAAAAGACGCGCCGTAAAATACTCTAATTTATGAAACAGAAACTACAAAAAATTTTCATACAAAAATGTTGGGGGGGTGCAAAAAACGATATTTATTAAAAATTGACTAAGTCGAAAATACTAAAAAATTGAATTATTGCGAAATTAGTCTGAAGGACGATGAGGGATGTTTAGAAACGATGGTACGAGTCCAAAAAAGCAAAAATTATGAAAATCGGCCAAGTTATTAGTTAAATACACTGTTTTGAGATTTTAAGTTCGTAAATTTGTATGGGAATACGCAGCGCTTAGGTAACCTCGGTATGCTATTTTAAGATCGGTTTTTTGATGATATTTCCTTTGATTTCAGGTGTATCCAGTCGGGAGAGGTGTCTACGCACGCTACTCGTCGAGCCGGACCACGGGGGAGCAAAAAAACAGGTAGGTGCCTACTAAAAAAATTGAGTTTTAGAGGGTTGAAGTTTTCTCCATACAAATTTCTTACTGAAAATGATGAAAATTCGATTTCAAAAATCGGGGGTAGTTGTTGGGGGGGTGTGTGGGGTGTCAAAAGACGCGCCGTAAAATACTCTAATTTATGAAACAGAAACTACAAAAAATTTTCATACAAAAATGTTGGGGGGGTGCAAAAAACGATATTTATTAAAAATTGACTAAGTCGAAAATACTAAAAAATTGAATTATTGCGAAATTAGTCTGAAGGACGATGAGGGATGTTTAGAAACGATGGTACGAGTCCAAAAAAGCAAAAATTATGAAAATCGGCCAAGTTATTAGTTAAATACACTGTTTTGAGATTTTAAGTTCGTAAATTTGTATGGGAATACGCAGCGCTTAGGTAACCTTTTTTTTTTTTTTTTTTTTTTTTTTTTTTTTTTTTGTTTTTCGACAGGAAAATGCATTACGCACCGTACCTCCCGCCCGGGGGGACGAGAGGCGTGTGTGGGACTCCCCCTTTCGGGTATACCCACTAAAAACCTGTCGATGTTCCTTCCATTACGCCATAGTGCCGGGGCTGCGGGATAGCGTTAGCCTTCGCGCAAATCAGCCCCGGCGGCGTGGGCCCGCGTCACTCACGCGGGGCCCCCTCTCTTTTGACGGGGAAGTTAGACCTCCCCCGTCCGTCGGAAGGCGCGCCGGAACATGGCGCGCGCCTTCTATGAAGACCTATTAGCGGACGGCGGATCCCCCCGAATCCACCGCCCTAGGTCTTCGTTTATGGTAGGGCCTCGAGTTGACGATTGTATCGCCTCCTCCGAGACCCTAATGTTTTTCGGCGGAGTGGGTGAGCCGTCGGCGACAACTCGCGCTCCCTCTCCGCCGCCTCCTTCTTGAGCATGATGGCCTCGCAAAAAGAGGCCATCGCATGCCACGCCCCCTCACTGCGGACCATCGCCGCCACGACCGCCGGCAGGGAAAGATCCGCCCCCACCTCCGCGACGAGGACACGCCGCTCGTCGCCCCACGCCGGACACTCCTCCAGAGTGTGTTGAGCCGTGTCCTCATCACAGCCACTACAGTGGTGGCAGACGGGCAACGGCTCCTTCCTGGCCACGCGGTGCAGGTACTCACCAAAGCACCCATGCCCGGTGAGCACCTGCGTAAGCCTATATGAAAACTGGCCGTGCTTGCGCACTAGCCACACTTTTAATATAGGCTTCAAAGCCTCCACTGTGCGGAGGCCGGCAGATGGAATCGCCAGCCTCTCTTCCCACTCGTCGATGAGGGATTGCCGGGCCCGCTTGCACCAGCGCTCCCTCTCGCATTTGGGGAAAAATTCCCCCCGTGCCCTGAGGGCCGCCCCATGTGCGTAGCACTGGGCGGCGAGCTCTGCCTCAAACTCCCAAGGCAGAGTCCCCGCCAATGCAGTGGCCGCATCGAATGATACCGTCTTGTAGGCGCGTATCATTCGCTGCGCCAACAAACGCTGCGGCCGACGGAGAAGGCCAGCGTTCCCAGTCGAGAGGCCGTCCGAGGCCCATATGGGAGCTCCATATAGGGCCATCGACCTCACCACACCGAGGTACAGCCGCCGGCAAGCACCGTCCGGCCCCCGAACGTTGGGTAACAGGCGGCCGAGCGCAGACGCCGCGCTCGACAGCCTGGGAATTAATTTTTGGAAGTGCGGCCGGAAGGACCAGTGGCTATCCAGGGTGAGTCCCAAATATTTTATTTCGGACTCGACCCTGATCCGCACTCCCGAAACGACTAGATGGGCACTCGCAGCAATCCTACTGCGAGGCCCATGGAAGCAGATGGCCTCGGTCTTTTCCAAGGCCACTTTCAACCCCAGCCTGCGCTGCCGAGCTACCACGGCAGCCACACCTGCAGTGGCGAGCTCTGCAACCTCCTTGTAATCAGCCCCCCGGGCTGTAACAAGCGTGTCATCTGCGTAACATGTCACGCTTACACCCGGGGGAAACTCGCCCCGAAGAACCCAATCATATCCGACGTTCCACAGGAGTGGGCCCAGCACTGAACCCTGTGGAACGCCGCAGGTCATGGGCGTGAAGACGACCTCTCCATCCCGACGCTGGTACGTCAGGTACCTTTCATTAAGGTACGCTCCTATCGCCCGGCGGAGGTAAAGAGGCACATTGTGGAAAACAAGTGCCTTCTTTATACAGCTCCAGGGCAGGGTGTTGAAGGCATTGGCGATATCAAGAGATACCGCCAAGCACATCCCGCCCCCGCTGACCGCCTCCTCCGAGAGGGTCTTGACGCGTTGGATTGCGTCGATGGTCGACAAACCCTCTCGGAAACCGAACTGCATATCCGACAAATCCGGGCCCACCACTCGAAGATGTTCCTTGAGGCGGGCAGCGATGACACGCTCAAAGAGCTTGCCCACCTCATCGAGCAGTAGGATTGGACGGTATGCAGACGGGGAATCCGCCGGGCGACCCTCCTTCTTGAGCAGCACCAACATGCCTGTCCTCCACAGGGAAGGGAACCGTCCAGATCTAAGGCAGAGATCGAACAACTGCCTTAGTCTGTCTCCGAACGCGTCTAGGGCCAAAACTAGAGCACGTCCGGGGACTCCGTCCGGTCCAGGGGCCTTGTTCATCTTCATCCTTGAAACGGCCACCGCCATTTCCACCTCTGTGACCGGAGGCGTCCCTCTGACCCCACCCATAGGAGGAGGAGCAGTTGGCGCCATTTCCGGTGCCCGGAATTGTGCGCGTCTTGGAAAGAGTGTTTCCACTACGCGCTCCACGAAAGGTGGTTCGAGGCTCTGCGTGAGAGGAGGCTGGTAGGGTCGGAGCTGGGCCCTCACCATCTTATATGGCCTCCCCCACGGGTCCGCATCTAAGGTGCCCACAAGCTCATCCCACGATTTAGATTTGGCATCTCGAATCGCGACCTTAAGGGCCTTCTTACTCTCCCTATACACGGAGAGCAAGTGTGCCTCCCTCTCTGGCGTGGTCTGGCTCAGCCTGCGATATCTCGCACACTGGCGGCGCGCCGCAACGCACTCCGTGCGAAGCTGTGCAATTTCGGCGGACCACCAGTATGCCTGACGCCTGGAAGGCATTGCCCTAACCCGGGGCATGGCAGCGTCGCACACCGTCGACAGTGCCTCCCTGAGGTACAGAGCCTCGGCCTCCACATCTGCGGGCCCAACCGCAGGGAAATTCCAGGCCTGTACCTCCGCAGCCACCAAGAGCGCCTCCTTGTCAAGGCGCTTCAATGACCACCTTGGCCGCGAATCCGTATCTAAACGGCGTGTACTGGGGGTCATTGAGGAATCGGAAACCTCGAACCTAATATATTTATGGTCCGAGAAGGTTTCCTCATCCTCCAGAACCCGCCAGTTTTGGACACGTTGTGCGAGGACAGGGGTGGAAAAGGAAAGGTCCACTATGGACTGTCCCTGCGTCCTCACACACGTAAATGCCGAACCCCTATTCAGAACTTCGAGGCCAGCCGTTAAGGCCCATGCCTCCAACAGAGGGCCCCGAGGATTGGCCACAGGTGACCCCCAGGCGGGCGACTTCGCATTGAAGTCGCCCATGACAATTACCGAGGCAGGGTGCAGATTGCTCAGCACCGTTCTCAGACCCGTGAGGAAGTTGGCAAAATCCACCGTATTAAAGTGCGGGGGAGGTGCAAAATACACCCCTACCACAATTAAATCGTTCCAGCGAACGGCAACATATCCCCTTCCTTTCGCAACGATGCTAGCGGAAGGAGCGTCTCTGCCGTTCCCTGAAACAACCGCCACCACGCCGTCCTCATCCCCGAACCAGTTGTATCTGGAGGGGATTGAGTACGGCTCTGCCACAACTGCCAGGTCTATTTTCCATTCCAGCATGGACTGGATGAACAGATCCTGAGCAGTGAGGCAGTGGTTTAGGTTGGTCTGTAGAAGCCGACTAAACATTATTGTGACAAATGTTCATCGGCTCTACCGCTGCATTAGCCCCAGAAGTGGATGGGGCCTTTGTGGCGGCGAGGACCTGAGCAGCCTGGGTCTTGGAGGCTGCTATGTTCATCCTTTTTGTTGAAGGCCTCTTACAGGTCTTCGCACCAGCTTTGTGGTTGGCTGGCCTGTTGACGGCAGCACAGACTGGGCAGTGCGGGGCGGCCGAACACTCACTCGACTTATGTCCCGGTTGACCGCATCGGTAGCAATCGCCACTACGGTCAACCGAGGAGGAGCAGTTACAGCCCACGTGACCCGGCTCGTGGCACCTGTAACACAACCTCGGCCTAGGCTCTAAGAGCTTTATTTGGGCCGAGGTCCACCCCACCAACAATCTGCCCTCACAGGCCTTTTTGGCAGCTGCAATTGGGCATTGAGCCACAACGGTACCTAACCCGGATGGGCTACGGCGGATGACGCCCATTTTTACGGCTTCAACGGCGCAGCCGCCCTTGCTTGCCAGAGCTAGAGCGACCTCCCCAGGTTGCACCGAGTCATCCAGACCCGAAATGTGAAGCCCGACACATTTCGTGGGTCTGGATACCTTAACTACATCTGTGCCAACTGCCTCTCTGATTTTAGCGGCGAAGGCGTCCGCCTTCGGGCCGCTTTGTGCTCCCGGAACCTCCAATATGAAGGCTCCTGTCGCCGCCTTTCTACACTTGATTCCCCCGTCAATACCCAGGTCCGCAAGGCTTATATTTTGCCTTGCCTGGGCAATGACGGAGGCATACGTCACCCCCTTCTCCGCGGCTGCAGGGAGCACAGTGAGCACTACCGCCGCTGAACGCGGGGCGCGTAACGTCCTGCTCTTCTTCTTCCCCTTTTTTGGGGCTTTGGTCTTAGGAACCGCCGTATTCGCTGGAGCGGCGACTGCTGCAGCTGGCGGTTTCTTCGCTTTCTTCGTCACCTTCTCCCACGCCTGGGACGAAGGCAGCTGGGACAATGGCAACGGAGTGAGCACCACTCTAGGCTCAGCCCGGGTAGCGGCAGCCTCCTGGGCAGCAAGACTGGGCTTCTTTGCCTTTTTGCTCCTCTCAATAATGGTCTGCCTGGTCACAGGCTCGACCACGGGTGCAGGTGCTAGCTCAGCACTCCTCCTATCTGCGGCCAGTGGTGGCCGAAGGCGCGGCTCTGGCAGGAGGCGACCCTCAATGCCAGCGAATCTGGCGTTGAGCATGCTCCCGAACTGCTCGATGTTCGAGCGGGAGACCTCCTCCATTAACCTTCGCACGTCGAACTCCGAAGACGTCGCTGGAGCCACTTTCACCTTAGCGAGCTCCTTTTGGAGCTCCTCCACCTTAGCTGACAGACGCGCATTTGCCTGTTTCAGCTTGGTCAGCTCATCGTCCGACCCAACTGACTTCTTGGTGATCTTAATCTTCGGCTTTTTCACCGGCGCATACCGAAGACTATTATCCTCAATCTTCCGGATCGTGCGCTTTCTGCGCGGCCGGCCAGATTCGTCATATGACATATCGTCAGTAAGTGTGACATCTGTGTCACACGATGCCGACACGACACTACCTTCAGACTCTGAGTCGATTTGTATGGACTCCTTACGGCTAGCCCGCTTCTTAAGCGAACGCACAGGAGGGCTCACAAAAGCCGCTGCACGCTCCTCCATTTCTCTCTCCGTTTGGCCCTGAAAAGGGCCTTTTGGTTGGCCCTGAGAAGGGCCTTTTGTTTTCCCGGGGGACACGGGAGTTTTGAGAGACATCGTTTCGCAAAGAGATGTCTACACTTCCGCACAGTATTGTCGATCGAGATTTGGTCACCTCACCTGCAGTTTTGAGATTTTAAGTTCGTAAATTTGTATGGGAATACGCAGCGCTTAGGTAACCTCGGTATGCTATTTTAAGATCGGTTTTTTGATGATATTTCCTTTGATTTCAGGTGTATCCAGTCGGGAGAGGTGTCTACGCACGCTACTCGTCGAGCCGGACCACGGGGGAGCAAAAAAACAGGTAGGTGCCTACTAAAAAAATTGAGTTTTAGAGGGTTGAAGTTTTCTCCATACAAATTTCTTACTGAAAATGATGAAAATTCGATTTCAAAAATCGGGGGTAGTTGTTGGGGGGGTGTGTGGGGTGTCAAAAGACGCGCCGTAAAATACTCTAATTTATGAAACAGAAACTACAAAAAATTTTCATACAAAAATGTTGGGGGGGTGCAAAAAACGATATTTATTAAAAATTGACTAAGTCGAAAATACTAAAAAATTGAATTATTGCGAAATTAGTCTGAAGGACGATGAGGGATGTTTAGAAACGATGGTACGAGTCCAAAAAAGCAAAAATTATGAAAATCGGCCAAGTTATTAGTTAAATACACTGTTTTGAGATTTTAAGTTCGTAAATTTGTATGGGAATACGCAGCGCTTAGGTAACCTTTTTTTTTTTTTTTTTTTTGTTTTTCGACAGGAAAATGCATTACGCACCGTACCTCCCGCCCGGGGGGACGAGAGGCGTGTGTGGGACTCCCCCTTTCGGGTATACCCACTAAAAACCTGTCGATGTTCCTTCCATTACGCCATAGTGCCGGGGCTGCGGGATAGCGTTAGCCTTCGCGCAAATCAGCCCCGGCGGCGTGGGCCCGCGTCACTCACGCGGGGCCCCCTCTCTTTTGACGGGGAAGTTAGACCTCCCCCGTCCGTCGGAAGGCGCGCCGGAACATGGCGCGCGCCTTCTATGAAGACCTATTAGCGGACGGCGGATCCCCCCGAATCCACCGCCCTAGGTCTTCCTTTATGGTAGGGCCTCGAGTTGACGATTGTATCGCCTCCTCCGAGACCCTAATGTTTTTCGGCGGAGTGGGTGAGCCGTCGGCGACAACTCGCGCTCCCTCTCCGCCGCCTCCTTCTTGAGCATGATGGCCTCGCAAAAAGAGGCCATCGCATGCCACGCCCCCTCACTGCGGACCATCGCCGCCACGACCGCCGGCAGGGAAAGATCCGCCCCCACCTCCGCGACGAGGACACGCCGCTCGTCGCCCCACGCCGGACACTCCTCCAGAGTGTGTTGAGCCGTGTCCTCATCACAGCCACTACAGTGGTGGCAGACGGGCAACGGCTCCTTCCTGGCCACGCGGTGCAGGTACTCACCAAAGCACCCATGCCCGGTGAGCACCTGCGTAAGCCTATATGAAAACTGGCCGTGCTTGCGCACTAGCCACACTTTTAATATAGGCTTCAAAGCCTCCACTGTGCGGAGGCCGGCAGATGGATTCGCCAGCCTCTCTTCCCACTCGTCGATGAGGGATTGCCGGGCCCGCTTGCACCAGCGCTCCCTCTCGCATTTGGGGAAATATTCCCCCCGTGCCCTGAGGGCCGCCCCATGTGCGTAGCACTGGGCGGCGAGCTCTGCCTCAAACTCCCAAGGCAGAGTCCCCGCCAATGCAGTGGCCGCATCGAATGATACCGTCTTGTAGGCGCGTATCATTCGCTGCGCCAACAAACGCTGCGGCCGACGGAGAAGGCCAGCGTTCCCAGTCGAGAGGCCGTCCGAGGCCCATATGGGAGCTCCATATAGGGCCATCGACCTCACCACACCGAGGTACAGCCGCCGGCAAGCACCGTCCGGCCCCCGAACGTTGGGTAACAGGCGGCCGAGCGCAGACGCCGCGCTCGACAGCCTGGGAATTAATTTTTGGAAGTGCGGCCGGAAGGACCAGTGGCTATCCAGGGTGAGTCCCAAATATTTTATTTCGGACTCGACCCTGATCCGCACTCCCGAAACGACTAGATGGGCACTCGCAGCAATCCTACTGCGAGGCCCATGGAAGCAGATGGCCTCGGTCTTTTCCAAGGCCACTTTCAACCCCAGCCTGCGCTGCCGAGCTACCACGGCAGCCACACCTGCAGTGGCGAGCTCTGCAACCTCCTTGTAATCAGCCCCCCGGGCTGTAACAAGCGTGTCATCTGCGTAACACGTCACGCTTACACCCGGGGGAAACTCGCCCCGAAGGACCCAATCATATCCGACGTTCCACAGGAGTGGGCCCAGCACTGAACCCTGTGGAACGCCGCAGGTCATGGGCGTGAAGATGACCTCTCCGTCCCGACGCTGGTACGTCAGGTACCTTTCATTAAGGTACGCTCCTATCGCCCGGCGGAGGTAAAGAGGCACATTGTGGAAAACAAGTGCCTTCTTTATACAGCTCCAGGGCAGGGTGTTGAAGGCATTGGCGATATCAAGAGATACCGCCAAGCACATCCCGCCCCCGCTGACCGCCTCCTCCGAGAGGGTCTTGACGCGTTGGATTGCGTCGATGGTCGACAAACCCTCTCGGAAACCGAACTGCATATCCGACAAATCCGGGCCCACCACTCGAAGATGTTCCTTGAGGCGGGCAGCGATGACACGCTCAAAGAGCTTGCCCACCTCATCGAGCAGTAGGATTGGACGGTATGCAGACGGGGAATCCGCCGGGCGACCCTCCTTCTTGAGCAGCACCAACATGCCTGTCCTCCACAGGGAAGGGAACCGTCCAGATCTAAGGCAGAGATCGAACAACTGCCTTAGTCTGTCTCCGAACGCGTCTAGGGCCAAAACTAGAGCACGTCCGGGGACTCCGTCCGGTCCAGGGGCCTTGTTCATCTTCATCCTTGAAACGGCCACCGCCATTTCCACCTCTGTGACCGGAGGCGTCCCTCTGACCCCACCCATAGGAGGAGGAGCAGTTGGCGCCATTTCCGGTGCCCGGAATTGTGCGCGTCTTGGAAACAGTGTTTCCACTACGCGCTCCACGAAAGGTGGTTCGAGGCTCTGCGTGAGAGGAGGCTGGTAGGGTCGGAGCTGGGCCCTCACCATCTTATATGGCCTCCCCCACGGGTCCGCATCTAAGGTGCCCACAAGCTCATCCCACGATTTAGATTTGGCATCTCGAATCGCGACCTTAAGGGCCTTCTTACTCTCCCTATACACGGAGAGCAAGTGTGCCTCCCTCTCTGGCGTGGTCTGGCTCAGCCTGCGATATCTCGCACACTGGCGGCGCGCCGCAACGCACTCCGTGCGAAGCTGTGCAATTTCGGCGGACCACCAGTATGCCTGACGCCTGGAAGGCATTGCCCTAACCCGGGGCATGGCAGCGTCGCACACCGTCGACAGTGCCTCCCTGAGGTACAGAGCAGCGCTTAGGTAACCTCGGTATGCTATTTTAAGATCGGTTTTTTGATGATATTTCCTTTGATTTCAGGTGTATCCAGTCGGGAGAGGTGTCTACGCACGCTACTCGTCGAGCCGGACCACGGGGGAGCAAAAAAACAGGTAGGTGCCTACTAAAAAAATTGAGTTTTAGAGGGTTGAAGTTTTCTCCATACAAATTTCTTACTGAAAATGATGAAAATTCGATTTCAAAAATCGGGGGTAGTTGTTGGGGGGGTGTGTGGGGTGTCAAAAGACGCGCCGTAAAATACTCTAATTTATGAAACAGAAACTACAAAAAATTTTCATACAAAAATGTTGGGGGGGTGCAAAAAACGATATTTATTAAAAATTGACTAAGTCGAAAATACTAAAAAATTGAATTATTGCGAAATTAGTCTGAAGGACGATGAGGGATGTTTAGAAACGATGGTACGAGTCCAAAAAAGCAAAAATTATGAAAATCGGCCAAGTTATTAGTTAAATACACTGTTTTGAGATTTTAAGTTCGTAAATTTGTATGGGAATACGCAGCGCTTAGGTAACCTCGGTATGCTATTTTAAGATCGGTTTTTTGATGATATTTCCTTTGATTTCAGGTGTATCCAGTCGGGAGAGGTGTCTACGCACGCTACTCGTCGAGCCGGACCACGGGGGAGCAAAAAAACAGGTAGGTGCCTACTAAAAAAATTGAGTTTTAGAGGGTTGAAGTTTTCTCCATACAAATTTCTTACTGAAAATGATGACAATTCGATTTCAAAAATCGGGGGTAGTTGTTGGGGGGGTGTGTGGGGTGTCAAAAGACGCGCCGTAAAATACTCTAATTTATGAAACAGAAACTACAAAAATTTTTCATACAAAAATGTTGGGGGGGGTGCAAAAAACGATATTTATTAAAAATTGACTAAGTCGAAAATACTAAAAAATTGAATTATTGCGAAATTAGTCTGAAGGACGATGAGGGATGTTTAGAAACGATGGTACGAGTCCAAAAAAGCAAAAATTATGAAAATCGGCCAAGTTATTAGTTAAATACACTGTTTTGAGATTTTAAGTTCGTAAATTTGTATGGGAATACGCAGCGCTTAGGTAACCTCGGTATGCTATTTTAAGATCGGTTTTTTGATGATATTTCCTTTGATTTCAGGTGTATCCAGTCGGGAGAGGTGTCTACGCACGCTACTCGTCGAGCCGGACCACGGGGGAGCAAAAAAACAGGTAGGTGCCTACTAAAAAAATTGAGTTTTAGAGGGTTGAAGTTTTCTCCATACAAATTTCTTACTGAAAATGATGAAAATTCGATTTCAAAAATCGGGGGTAGTTGTTGGGGGGGTGTGTGGGGTGTCAAAAGACGCGCCGTAAAATACTCTAATTTATGAAACAGAAACTACAAAAAATTTTCATACAAAAATGTTGGGGGGGTGCAAAAAACGATATTTATTAAAAATTGACTAAGTCGAAAATACTAAAAAATTGAATTATTGCGAAATTAGTCTGAAGGACGATGAGGGATGTTTAGAAACGATGGTACGAGTCCAAAAAAGCAAAAATTATGAAAATCGGCCAAGTTATTAGTTAAATACACTGTTTTGAGATTTTAAGTTCGTAAATTTGTATGGGAATACGCAGCGCTTAGGTAACCTCGGTATGCTATTTTAAGATCGGTTTTTTGATGATATTTCCTTTGATTTCAGGTGTATCCAGTCGGGAGAGGTGTCTACGCACGCTACTCGTCGAGCCGGACCACGGGGGAGCAAAAAAACAGGTAGGTGCCTACTAAAAAAATTGAGTTTTAGAGGGTTGAAGTTTTCTCCATACAAATTTCTTACTGAAAATGATGAAAATTCGATTTCAAAAATCGGGGGTAGTTGTTGGGGGGGTGTGTGGGGTGTCAAAAGACGCGCCGTAAAATACTCTAATTTATGAAACAGAAACTACAAAAAATTTTCATACAAAAATGTTGGGGGGGTGCAAAAAACGATATTTATTAAAAATTGACTAAGTCGAAAATACTAAAAAATTGAATTATTGCGAAATTAGTCTGAAGGACGATGAGGGATGTTTAGAAACGATGGTACGAGTCCAAAAAAGCAAAAATTATGAAAATCGGCCAAGTTATTAGTTAAATACACTGTTTTGAGATTTTAAGTTCGTAAATTTGTATGGGAATACGCAGCGCTTAGGTAACCTCGGTATGCTATTTTAAGATCGGTTTTTTGATGATATTTCCTTTGATTTCAGGTGTATCCAGTCGGGAGAGGTGTCTACGCACGCTACTCGTCGAGCCGGACCACGGGGGAGCAAAAAAACAGGTAGGTGCCTACTAAAAAAATTGAGTTTTAGAGGGTTGAAGTTTTCTCCATACAAATTTCTTACTGAAAATGATGAAAATTCGATTTCAAAAATCGGGGGTAGTTGTTGGGGGGGGTGTGTGGGGTGTCAAAAGACGCGCCGTAAAATACTCTAATTTATGAAACAGAAACTACAAAAAATTTTCATACAAAAATGTTGGGGGGGTGCAAAAAACGATATTTATTAAAAATTGACTAAGTCGAAAATACTAAAAAATTGAATTATTGCGAAATTAGTCTGAAGGACGATGAGGGATGTTTAGAAACGATGGTACGAGTCCAAAAAAGCAAAAATTATGAAAATCGGCCAAGTTATTAGTTAAATACACTGTTTTGAGATTTTAAGTTCGTAAATTTGTATGGGAATACGCAGCGCTTAGGTAACCTCGGTATGCTATTTTAAGATCGGTTTTTTGATGATATTTCCTTTGATTTCAGGTGTATCCAGTCGGGAGAGGTGTCTACGCACGCTACTCGTCGAGCCGGACCACGGGGGAGCAAAAAAACAGGTAGGTGCCTACTAAAAAAATTGAGTTTTGGAGGGTTGAAGTTTTCTCCATACAAATTTCTTACTGAAAATGATGAAAATTCGATTTCAAAAATCGGGGGTAGTTGTTGGGGGGGTGTGTGGGGTGTCAAAAGACGCGCCGTAAAATACTCTAATTTATGAAACAGAAACTACAAAAAATTTTCATACAAAAATGTTGGGGGGGTGCAAAAAACGATATTTATTAAAAATTGACTAAGTCGAAAATACTAAAAAATTGAATTAATGCGAAATTAGTCTGAAGGACGATGAGGGATGTTTAGAAACGATGGTACGAGTCCAAAAAAGCAAAAATTATGAAAATCGGCCAAGTTATTAGTTAAATACACTGTTTTGAGATTTTAAGTTCGTAAATTTGTATGGGAATACGCAGCGCTTAGGTAACCTTTTTTTTTTTTTTTTTTTTTTTTTTTTTTTTTTTTTTTTTTTTTTTTTTTTTTGTTTTTCGACAGGAAAATGCATTACGCACCGTACCTCCCGCCCGGGGGGACGAGAGGCGTGTGTGGGACTCCCCCTTTCGGGTATACCCACTAAAAACCTGTCGATGTTCCTTCCATTACGCCATAGTGCCGGGGCTGCGGGATAGCGTTAGCCTTCGCGCAAATCAGCCCCGGCGGCGTGGGCCCGCGTCACTCACGCGGGGCCCCCTCTCTTTTGACGGGGAAGTTAGACCTCCCCCGTCCGTCGGAAGGCGCGCCGGAACATGGCGCGCGCCTTCTATGAAGACCTATTAGCGGACGGCGGATCCCCCCGAATCCACCGCCCTAGGTCTTCGTTTATGGTAGGGCCTCGAGTTGACGATTGTATCGCCTCCTCCGAGACCCTAATGTTTTTCGGCGGAGTGGGTGAGCCGTCGGCGACAACTCGCGCTCCCTCTCCGCCGCCTCCTTCTTGAGCATGATGGCCTCGCAAAAAGAGGCCATCGCATGCCACGCCCCCTCACTGCGGACCATCGCCGCCACGACCGCCGGCAGGGAAAGATCCGCCCCCACCTCCACGACGAGGACACGCCGCTCGTCGCCCCACGCCGGACACTCCTCCAGAGTGTGTTGAGCCGTGTCCTCATCACAGCCACTACAGTGGTGGCAGACGGGCAACGGCTCCTTCCTGGCCACGCGGTGCAGGTACTCACCAAAGCACCCATGCCCGGTGAGCACCTGCGTAAGCCTATATGAAAACTGGCCGTGCTTGCGCACTAGCCACACTTTTAATATAGGCTTCAAAGCCTCCACTGTGCGGAGGCCGGCAGATGGATTCGCCAGCCTCTCTTCCCACTCGTCGATGAGGGATTGCCGGGCCCGTTTGCACCAGCGCTCCCTCTCGCATTTGGGGAAAGATTCCCCCCGTGCCCTGAGGGCAGCGCTTAGGTAACCTCGGTATGCTATTTTAAGATCGGTTTTTTGATGATATTTCCTTTGATTTCAGGTGTATCCAGTCGGGAGAGGTGTCTACGCACGCTACTCGTCGAGCCGGACCACGGGGGAGCAAAAAAACAGGTAGGTGCCTACTAAAAAAATTGAGTTTTAGAGGGTTGAAGTTTTCTCCATACAAATTTCTTACTGAAAATGATGAAAATTCGATTTCAAAAATCGGGGGTAGTTGTTGGGGGGGGTGTGTGGGGTGTCAAAAGACGCGCCGTAAAATACTCTAATTTATGAAACAGAAACTACAAAAAATTTTCATACAAAAATGTTGGGGGGGTGCAAAAAACGATATTTATTAAAAATTGACTAAGTCGAAAATACTAAAAAATTGAATTATTGCGAAATTAGTCTGAAGGACGATGAGGGATGTTTAGAAACGATGGTACGAGTCCAAAAAAGCAAAAATTATGAAAATCGGCCAAGTTATTAGTTAAATACACTGTTTTGAGATTTTAAGTTCGTAAATTTGTATGGGAATACGCAGCGCTTAGGTAACCTCGGTATGCTATTTTAAGATCGGTTTTTTGATGATATTTCCTTTGATTTCAGGTGTATCCAGTCGGGAGAGGTGTCTACGCACGCTACTCGTCGAGCCGGACCACGGGGGAGCAAAAAAACAGGTAGGTGCCTACTAAAAAAATTGAGTTTTAGAGGGTTGAAGTTTTCTCCATACAAATTTCTTACTGAAAATGATGAAAATTCGATTTCAAAAATCGGGGGTAGTTGTTGGGGGGGTGTGTGGGGTGTCAAAAGACGCGCCGTAAAATACTCTAATTTATGAAACAGAAACTACAAAAAATTTTCATACAAAAATGTTGGGGGGGTGCAAAAAACGATATTTATTAAAAATTGACTAAGTCGAAAATACTAAAAAATTGAATTATTGCGAAATTAGTCTGAAGGACGATGAGGGATGTTTAGAAACGATGGTACGAGTCCAAAAAAGCAAAAATTATGAAAATCGGCCAAGTTATTAGTTAAATACACTGTTTTGAGATTTTAAGTTCGTAAATTTGTATGGGAATACGCAGCGCTTAGGTAACCTCGGTATGCTATTTTAAGATCGGTTTTTTGATGATATTTCCTTTGATTTCAGGTGTATCCAGTCGGGAGAGGTGTCTACGCACGCTACTCGTCGAGCCGGACCACGGGGGAGCAAAAAAACAGGTAGGTGCCTACTAAAAAAATTGAGTTTTAGAGGGTTGAAGTTTTCTCCATACAAATTTCTTACTGAAAATGATGAAAATTCGATTTCAAAAATCGGGGGTAGTTGTTGGGGGGGGTGTGTGGGGTGTCAAAAGACGCGCCGTAAAATACTCTAATTTATGAAACAGAAACTACAAAAAATTTTCATACAAAAATGTTGGGGGGGTGCAAAAAACGATATTTATTAAAAATTGACTAAGTCGAAAATACTAAAAAATTGAATTATTGCGAAATTAGTCTGAAGGACGATGAGGGATGTTTAGAAACGATGGTACGAGTCCAAAAAAGCAAAAATTATGAAAATCGGCCAAGTTATTAGTTAAATACACTGTTTTGAGATTTTAAGTTCGTAAATTTGTATGGGAATACGCAGCGCTTAGGTAACCTCGGTATGCTATTTTAAGATCGGTTTTTTGATGATATTTCCTTTGATTTCAGGTGTATCCAGTCGGGAGAGGTGTCTACGCACGCTACTCGTCGAGCCGGACCACGGGGGAGCAAAAAAACAGGTAGGTGCCTACTAAAAAAATTGAGTTTTAGAGGGTTGAAGTTTTCTCCATACAAATTTCTTACTGAAAATGATGAAAATTCGATTTCAAAAATCGGGGGTAGTTGTTGGGGGGGTGTGTGGGGTGTCAAAAGACGCGCCGTAAAATACTCTAATTTATGAAACAGAAACTACAAAAAATTTTCATACAAAAATGTTGGGGGGGTGCAAAAAACGATATTTATTAAAAATTGACTAAGTCGAAAATACTAAAAAATTGAATTAATGCGAAATTAGTCTGAAGGACGATGAGGGATGTTTAGAAACGATGGTACGAGTCCAAAAAAGCAAAAATTATGAAAATCGGCCAAGTTATTAGTTAAATACACTGTTTTGAGATTTTAAGTTCGTAAATTTGTATGGGAATACGCAGCGCTTAGGTAACCTCGGTATGCTATTTTAAGATCGGTTTTTTGATGATATTTCCTTTGATTTCAGGTGTATCCAGTCGGGAGAGGTGTCTACGCACGCTACTCGTCGAGCCGGACCACGGGGGAGCAAAAAAACAGGTAGGTGCCTACTAAAAAAATTGAGTTTTAGAGGGTTGAAGTTTTCTCCATACAAATTTCTTACTGAAAATGATGAAAATTCGATTTCAAAAATCGGGGGTAGTTGTTGGGGGGGTGTGTGGGGTGTCAAAAGACGCGCCGTAAAATACTCTAATTTATGAAACAGAAACTACAAAAAATTTTCATACAAAAATGTTGGGGGGGTGCAAAAAACGATATTTATTAAAAATTGACTAAGTCGAAAATACTAAAAAATTGAATTATTGCGAAATTAGTCTGAAGGACGATGAGGGATGTTTAGAAACGATGGTACGAGTCCAAAAAAGCAAAAATTATGAAAATCGGCCAAGTTATTAGTTAAATACACTGTTTTGAGATTTTAAGTTCGTAAATTTGTATGGGAATACGCAGCGCTTAGGTAACCTTTTTTTTTTTTTTTTTGTTTTCCGACAGGAAAATGCATTACGCACCGTACCTCCCGCCCGGGGGGACGAGAGGCGTGTGTGGGACTCCCCCTTTCGGGTATACCCACTAAAAACCTGTCGATGTTCCTCCTTTTACGCCATAGTGCCGGGGCTGCGGGATAACGTTAGTCGTCACACAAGTCAGCCCCAGCGGCGTGGGCCCGCGTCAATCACGCGGGGCCCCCTCTCTTTCGACGGGGAAGTTAGACCTCCCCCGTCCGTCGGAAGGCGCGCCGGAACATGGCGCGCGCCTTCTATGAAGACCTATTAGCGGACGGCGGATCCCCCCGAATCCGCCGCCCTAGGTCTCCGTTTTGGGAGCTGGAGAGGTCGTGACCTCCTCCAGACTCCCCGTCCATTTATTGGGACATAGGCTCCACTGCCCCCCCCCTATTCATCTTTTTGGAAGGCCCTTTACAGGCCTTCCCCCCAACCTTGTGGTTGGCCGGTCTGCCGGCAGCGGCGCACACCGAGCAGTGTGGGTCGGCCGAACACTGGGCGGACTTGTGTCCGGGCTGGCCACATCGGTAGCAGTCGCCGCTCCTGTCTACCGAGGAAGAGCAGTGGCAGCCCACGTGCCCCTGCTCGTGGCATCGAAAGCAAAGCCTAGGCCTCGGCGCCAAAAGCTTTACTTGGGCCGAGGTCCAGCCCACCAACAACCTGCCCTGGCAGGCCCTTTTAGCGGCAGTGACGGGGCACTGCACCACCACCGATCGTAGCCCCGATGGGCTGCGTCGAATGACGCCCACCTTAATGGCGTCCACCGGACACCCGCCCCTGCTGGCCAAAGCAAGGGCAACCTCCCCCCCATCGACGGAGTCGTCCAGCCCCGAAATGTGGAGCCCTACACATTTCGTGGGTCTGGAGATCTTTACGAGCTCAGTCCCCACTGCCTCCTTTATTTTGGAAGCAAAGGCGTCCGCTATAGGACCGCTCTTTGCTCCCGGGACCTCCAAAATGAAGGCCCCCGTGGCCGCCTTTCTGCATTTAAGGCCCCCGTCAATTCCCAGATCCGCAAGGTTGATCTTTTGCCTTGCTTGGGCAATGACGGAGGCATATGACACCCCCTTCTCTACCGCTGCTGGGAGCATGGTGAGGACCACTGCGGCCGATTTAGGAGCCCGCAGCGTCCTCTTCGCCCTCTTCTTTCCCTTTTTAGGGGCTTGCTTGGGGGTCTCAACTGCGACCACTGTGGCTGCCGTTTTCCTCCCCTTCTTCTTTTTTGCCACCGTCACCCATACCTCAGACGGAGGCAGTTGGGTTGGTGGCGGCTGGCTTGGTGGCAGCGGAACCGACACCACAGGAGGAGTGGCACTTACTGCCGGCCTCTTGGCGGCAGCCTCTGCAGCTGCCAGCTTCTCCTGCCTCTCCCTCCTGACCCTGTCAATAATTGTCTGTCTTGTGACAGGCACTATTGCAGGTGCAGGTTGAGGCTCGCCAACTTTCTTATCGGCCTCCAATGGCGGCCGCAGTTTCGGCTCTGGCAGGAGCCGATTTTCAATACTCGCAAATCTAGCATTGAGCATTACACCAAACTGCTCAATGCTAGATCGGGAGACCTCCTCCATCAATTGTTTTATGTCAAGCGCCAAAGGGCCTGACTTCACGTTCTCTAGCTCCTTAGTGAGCTCCTCCACCATTGCCTGGAGGCGGGCGTTATCCTTCTTTAATTGTTTGATTACTTTGGAGACATCTTCGCCTCCAACCGCCTCGATCTTTTTAGGACCAGTCCGTCCCTTCACGCGGCCTCTTTTGGCTGGCGCATCCCGCAAACTCGTGTCAATGAGTTTGCGGATTGTGCGCTTCCTGCGCGGCCGCCCATTGTCATCCACAGACATGTCGTCAGACATCAAGTCGGTGTCACCACCTGTAACTATGCTACACTCCGACTCGGAGTCGGGGCATAGTTCCGACAGCGCAATACGCCGGGCGCCGTCAAATGACACGCGCGGCATAGGGCTTATAAAAGCCTCTGTAGGCTCCTCCGGTACCTTCACCGCGCCTTTCGGCTTGGCTTTGGCTTGGCCCTAGCGCTTAGGTAACCTCGGTATGCTATTTTAAGATCGGTTTTTTGATGATATTTCCTTTGATTTCAGGTGTATCCAGTCGGGAGAGGTGTCTACGCACGCTACTCGTCGAGCCGGACCACGGGGGAGCAAAAAAACAGGTAGGTGCCTACTAAAAAAATTGAGTTTTAGAGGGTTGAAGTTTTCTCCATACAAATTTCTTACTGAAAATGATGAAAATTCGATTTCAAAAATCGGGGGTAGTTGTTGGGGGGGTGTGTGGGGTGTCAAAAGACGCGCCGTAAAATACTCTAATTTATGAAACAGAAACTACAAAAAATTTTCATACAAAAATGTTGGGGGGGTGCAAAAAACGATATTTATTAAAAATTGACTAAGTCGAAAATACTAAAAAATTGAATTATTGCGAAATTAGTCTGAAGGACGATGAGGGATGTTTAGAAACGATGGTACGAGTCCAAAAAAGCAAAAATTATGAAAATCGGCCAAGTTATTAGTTAAATACACTGTTTTGAGATTTTAAGTTCGTAAATTTGTATGGGAATACGCAGCGCTTAGGTAACCTCGGTATGCTATTTTAAGATCGGTTTTTTGATGATATTTCCTTTGATTTCAGGTGTATCCAGTCGGGAGAGGTGTCTACGCACGCTACTCGTCGAGCCGGACCACGGGGGAGCAAAAAAACAGGTAGGTGCCTACTAAAAAAATTGAGTTTTAGAGGGTTGAAGTTTTCTCCATACAAATTTCTTACTGAAAATGATGAAAATTCGATTTCAAAAATCGGGGGTAGTTGTTGGGGGGGTGTGTGGGGTGTCAAAAGACGCGCCGTAAAATACTCTAATTTATGAAACAGAAACTACAAAAAATTTTCATACAAAAATGTTGGGGGGGTGCAAAAAACGATATTTATTAAAAATTGACTAAGTCGAAAATACTAAAAAATTGAATTATTGCGAAATTAGTCTGAAGGACGATGAGGGATGTTTAGAAACGATGGTACGAGTCCAAAAAAGCAAAAATTATGAAAATCGGCCAAGTTATTAGTTAAATACACTGTTTTGAGATTTTAAGTTCGTAAATTTGTATGGGAATACGCAGCGCTTAGGTAACCTCGGTATGCTATTTTAAGATCGGTTTTTTGATGATATTTCCTTTGATTTCAGGTGTATCCAGTCGGGAGAGGTGTCTACGCACGCTACTCGTCGAGCCGGACCACGGGGGAGCAAAAAAACAGGTAGGTGCCTACTAAAAAAATTGAGTTTTAGAGGGTTGAAGTTTTCTCCATACAAATTTCTTACTGAAAATGATGAAAATTCGATTTCAAAAATCGGGGGTAGTTGTTGGGGGGGTGTGTGGGGTGTCAAAAGACGCGCCGTAAAATACTCTAATTTATGAAACAGAAACTACAAAAAATTTTCATACAAAAATGTTGGGGGGGTGCAAAAAACGATATTTATTAAAAATTGACTAAGTCGAAAATACTAAAAAATTGAATTATTGCGAAATTAGTCTGAAGGACGATGAGGGATGTTTAGAAACGATGGTACGAGTCCAAAAAAGCAAAAATTATGAAAATCGGCCAAGTTATTAGTTAAATACACTGTTTTGAGATTTTAAGTTCGTAAATTTGTATGGGAATACGCAGCGCTTAGGTAACCTCGGTATGCTATTTTAAGATCGGTTTTTTGATGATATTTCCTTTGATTTCAGGTGTATCCAGTCGGGAGAGGTGTCTACGCACGCTACTCGTCGAGCCGGACCACGGGGGAGCAAAAAAACAGGTAGGTGCCTACTAAAAAAATTGAGTTTTAGAGGGTTGAAGTTTTCTCCATACAAATTTCTTACTGAAAATGATGAAAATTCGATTTCAAAAATCGGGGGTAGTTGTTGGGGGGGTGTGTGGGGTGTCAAAAGACGCGCCGTAAAATACTCTAATTTATGAAACAGAAACTACAAAAAATTTTCATACAAAAATGTTGGGGGGGTGCAAAAAACGATATTTATTAAAAATTGACTAAGTCGAAAATACTAAAAAATTGAATTATTGCGAAATTAGTCTGAAGGACGATGAGGGATGTTTAGAAACGATGGTACGAGTCCAAAAAAGCAAAAATTATGAAAATCGGCCAAGTTATTAGTTAAATACACTGTTTTGAGATTTTAAGTTCGTAAATTTGTATGGGAATACGCAGCGCTTAGGTAACCTTTTTTTTTTTTTTTTTTTTTTTTGTTTTACGACTGGAAAATGCATTACGCACCGTACCTCCCGCCCGGGGGGACGAGAGGCGTGTGTGGGACTCCCCCTTTCGGGTATACCCACTAAAAACCAGTCGATGTCCTTCGAAGGCGCCATAGTGCCGGGGCTGCGGGATACGTTAGTCATCTCACAGATCAGCCCCGGCGGCGACGGCCCGCGTTAAACTCGCGGGACCTCCTTCCTACTTGACGGGGAGGTTGAACCTCCCCCGTCCGTCTTGAGAAGGTGCGCCGGACATGGCGCGCGCCTTCTTGGGAGACCATTTTGCGGACGGCGGATTCCCCCGAATCCACCGCCCTAGGTCTCCTTTAGGTTGGGAGCTGGTGAGGCCGTGACCTCCTCCAGACTCCCCGCCCCTAATGGGTCATTGGCTCAACGCCACCCCCCCTTCTCACCTTTTTGGAAGGCCCTTTACACGCCTTCCCCCCAACCTTGTGGTTGGCCGGCCGGTTTGCCGCAGCACACACTGAGCAGTGTGGCTCGGCCGTACAAGCTGCGGACTTGTGTCCCGCCTGGCCACAGCGGTAGCAGTCGCCGCTCCGGTCGACTGCTGAGGAGCAGTTGCACCCCACGTGCCCCTGCTCGTGGCACCGGTAACACAACCTCGGCCTAGGCTCTAAGAGCCTTGTTTGGGCCGAGGTCCACCCCACCAGCAGCCTGCCTTCGCAGGCTTTTTTGGCCGCAGCGATCGGGCACTGCGCCACCAACGTCCCAAGCCCCGATGGGCTGCGTCTAATGACGCCCACCTTTAGTGCGTCCACAGGACACTCGCCCTTCTTCGCCAGAGCGAGGGCGACATCTGCTTCAGTGATGGAATCGTCCAGACCCGAAATGTGTATCCCTACACATTTCGTGGGTCTGGACACCTTCACGATGTCGCTCCCCACTGCCTCCCTGATCTTCAAGGCAAAAACGTCTGCCTTCGGGCCACTCTGCGCTCCTGGGACCTCCAAAATGAAGGCCCCAGTGGCCGCCTTTCTACACTTAATGCCACCGTCAATGCCCAGGTCCGCAAGGTTAATGTTTTTCCTTGCCTGAGCAATGACGGAGGCATAAGTGACCCCCTTCTCTTTTGCTGAAGGAAGCATGGTGAGGACCACTGCGGCAGATCTTGGAGCACGCAGCGTCCTCTTTCGCTTCTTCTGCAATTTCCCTTTTTTAGGGGCCGTCTCCGGCGCCACAGCTACTACTGCTGAAGCTGCCTTTTGCACCTTGTGTTTCTTCTTTTTGGCCACCGTGACCCACCCCTCAGATGAAGGCGGTTGGGTTGGTGGCGGCTGGCTTTGTGGTGGCGGTTTAGAAACCACCGGAGGTGTGGCAATTACTGCCGGCTTCTTGGCAGCAGCCTCTGCGGCCGCCAGTTTCTCCTGCCTTTCCCGTCTGACCCTGTCGATGATGCTCTGCCTAGTGACAGGCATCACCGAAGGGGCGGGCTCTTCTCCTTTTTTATCTGCTGCTAAAGGTGGTCGCAGACGCGGCTCCGGCAGAAGCCGATTCTCAATACCAGCCAGTCTAGCATTGAGCATTGTACTAAACTGCTCAATGCTAGACCGGGATACCTCCTCCAGTAACCCCTTAATATCCAGCCCCGATGGAGCCGACCTCAACTTTTCCAGCTCTTTTTGGAGCTCCTCAACTTTTTTAGTCAGACGAGAGTTTGCCGACTTCAATTTTTTCATCTCGTCGTCTGACTCAGTCTTTTTAAGACCCTTGACCTTTGATCTTTTGGCCGGCCCATCCCGCAAACTCGTGTCGACGAGTTTTCGGATGGTGCGCTTCCTGCGCGGCCGGCCAGATTCGTCGTACTCCGTGTCATCTGACATAAGGAGATCAGTGTCGCATCCTGTGAGGGTGCTCTCCTCCGACTCAGATTCAACACACAAATGCGACAATGCAATGCGTGTTTGCTTCTTGGCGTCCAGCCGGGTCTCATCAATTGATACCCGTGAAATTGGGCTAATAAAAGCCTCTGCGGGCAACTCCTTGGCCTTCGCCATGCCTTTCGGCTTGGCCTTGGGTTGGCCCTGAGAAGGGCCTTTCGACGTCCCAGGGGACGTGGGGGATGTCGTAGACATTACAACGCGAGGTTACAATGTGTCACACAGTATCGTTTTGGATGTTTGGTCACCTCACCTACTGGCCACTGCGTTACCGCGCACCAAGTAGGGAGGGTCCAGGGCAGACGACGGGGACGTAATCACAAAACACTGTGGGACCTGCCCCAGCGCTTAGGTAACCTCGGTATGCTATTTTAAGATCGGTTTTTTGATGATATTTCCTTTGATTTCAGGTGTATCCAGTCGGGAGAGGTGTCTACGCACGCTACTCGTCGAGCCGGACCACGGGGGAGCAAAAAAACAGGTAGGTGCCTACTAAAAAAATTGAGTTTTAGAGGGTTGAAGTTTTCTCCATACAAATTTCTTACTGAAAATGATGAAAATTCGATTTCAAAAATCGGGGGTAGTTGTTGGGGGGGTGTGTGGGGTGTCAAAAGACGCGCCGTAAAATACTCTAATTTATGAAACAGAAACTACAAAAAATTTTCATACAAAAATGTTGGGGGGGGTGCAAAAAACGATATTTATTAAAAATTGACTAAGTCGAAAATACTAAAAAATTGAATTATTGCGAAATTAGTCTGAAGGACGATGAGGGATGTTTAGAAACGATGGTACGAGTCCAAAAAAAAAGCAAAAATTATGAAAATCGGCCAAGTTATTAGTTAAATACACTGTTTTGAGATTTTAAGTTCGTAAATTTGTATGGGAATACGCAGCGCTTAGGTAACCTCGGTATGCTATTTTAAGATCGGTTTTTTGATGATATTTCCTTTGATTTCAGGTGTATCCAGTCGGGAGAGGTGTCTACGCACGCTACTCGTCGAGCCGGACCACGGGGGAGCAAAAAAACAGGTAGGTGCCTACTAAAAAAATTGAGTTTTAGAGGGTTGAAGTTTTCTCCATACAAATTTCTTACTGAAAATGATGAAAATTCGATTTCAAAAATCGGGGGTAGTTGTTGGGGGGGTGTGTGGGGTGTCAAAAGACGCGCCGTAAAATACTCTAATTTATGAAACAGAAACTACAAAAAATTTTCATACAAAAATGTTGGGGGGGTGCAAAAAACGATATTTATTAAAAATTGACTAAGTCGAAAATACTAAAAAATTGAATTATTGCGAAATTAGTCTGAAGGACGATGAGGGATGTTTAGAAACGATGGTACGAGTCCAAAAAAGCAAAAATTATGAAAATCGGCCAAGTTATTAGTTAAATACACTGTTTTGAGATTTTAAGTTCGTAAATTTGTATGGGAATACGCAGCGCTTAGGTAACCTCGGTATGCTATTTTAAGATCGGTTTTTTGATGATATTTCCTTTGATTTCAGGTGTATCCAGTCGGGAGAGGTGTCTACGCACGCTACTCGTCGAGCCGGACCACGGGGGAGCAAAAAAACAGGTAGGTGCCTACTAAAAAAATTGAGTTTTAGAGGGTTGAAGTTTTCTCCATACAAATTTCTTACTGAAAATGATGAAAATTCGATTTCAAAAATCGGGGGTAGTTGTTGGGGGGGTGTGTGGGGTGTCAAAAGACGCGCCGTAAAATACTCTAATTTATGAAACAGAAACTACAAAAAATTTTCATACAAAAATGTTGGGGGGGTGCAAAAAACGATATTTATTAAAAATTGACTAAGTCGAAAATACTAAAAAATTGAATTATTGCGAAATTAGTCTGAAGGACGATGAGGGATGTTTAGAAACGATGGTACGAGTCCAAAAAAGCAAAAATTATGAAAATCGGCCAAGTTATTAGTTAAATACACTGTTTTGAGATTTTAAGTTCGTAAATTTGTATGGGAATACGCAGCGCTTAGGTAACCTCGGTATGCTATTTTAAGATCGGTTTTTTGATGATATTTCCTTTGATTTCAGGTGTATCCAGTCGGGAGAGGTGTCTACGCACGCTACTCGTCGAGCCGGACCACGGGGGAGCAAAAAAACAGGTAGGTGCCTACTAAAAAAATTGAGTTTTAGAGGGTTGAAGTTTTCTCCATACAAATTTCTTACTGAAAATGATGAAAATTCGATTTCAAAAATCGGGGGTAGTTGTTGGGGGGGTGTGTGGGGTGTCAAAAGACGCGCCGTAAAATACTCTAATTTATGAAACAGAAACTACAAAAATTTTTCATACAAAAATGTTGGGGGGGGTGCAAAAAACGATATTTATTAAAAATTGACTAAGTCGAAAATACTAAAAAATTGAATTATTGCGAAATTAGTCTGAAGGACGATGAGGGATGTTTAGAAACGATGGTACGAGTCCAAAAAAGCAAAAATTATGAAAATCGGCCAAGTTATTAGTTAAATACACTGTTTTGAGATTTTAAGTTCGTAAATTTGTATGGGAATACGCAGCGCTTAGGTAACCTCGGTATGCTATTTTAAGATCGGTTTTTTGATGATATTTCCTTTGATTTCAGGTGTATCCAGTCGGGAGAGGTGTCTACGCACGCTACTCGTCGAGCCGGACCACGGGGGAGCAAAAAAACAGGTAGGTGCCTACTAAAAAAATTGAGTTTTAGAGGGTTGAAGTTTTCTCCATACAAATTTCTTACTGAAAATGATGAAAATTCGATTTCAAAAATCGGGGGTAGTTGTTGGGGGGGTGTGTGGGGTGTCAAAAGACGCGCCGTAAAATACTCTAATTTATGAAACAGAAACTACAAAAAATTTTCATACAAAAATGTTGGGGGGGTGCAAAAAACGATATTTATTAAAAATTGACTAAGTCGAAAATACTAAAAAATTGAATTATTGCGAAATTAGTCTGAAGGACGATGAGGGATGTTTAGAAACGATGGTACGAGTCCAAAAAAGCAAAAATTATGAAAATCGGCCAAGTTATTAGTTAAATACACTGTTTTGAGATTTTAAGTTCGTAAATTTGTATGGGAATACGCAGCGCTTAGGTAACCTCGGTATGCTATTTTAAGATCGGTTTTTTGATGATATTTCCTTTGATTTCAGGTGTATCCAGTCGGGAGAGGTGTCTACGCACGCTACTCGTCGAGCCGGACCACGGGGGAGCAAAAAAACAGGTAGGTGCCTACTAAAAAAATTGAGTTTTAGAGGGTTGAAGTTTTCTCCATACAAATTTCTTACTGAAAATGATGAAAATTCGATTTCAAAAATCGGGGGTAGTTGTTGGGGGGGTGTGTGGGGTGTCAAAAGACGCGCCGTAAAATACTCTAATTTATGAAACAGAAACTACAAAAAATTTTCATACAAAAATGTTGGGGGGGTGCAAAAAACGATATTTATTAAAAATTGACTAAGTCGAAAATACTAAAAAATTGAATTATTGCGAAATTAGTCTGAAGGACGATGAGGGATGTTTAGAAACGATGGTACGAGTCCAAAAAAGCAAAAATTATGAAAATCGGCCAAGTTATTAGTTAAATACACTGTTTTGAGATTTTAAGTTCGTAAATTTGTATGGGAATACGCAGCGCTTAGGTAACCTCGGTATGCTATTTTAAGATCGGTTTTTTGATGATATTTCCTTTGATTTCAGGTGTATCCAGTCGGGAGAGGTGTCTACGCACGCTACTCGTCGAGCCGGACCACGGGGGAGCAAAAAAACAGGTAGGTGCCTACTAAAAAAATTGAGTTTTAGAGGGTTGAAGTTTTCTCCATACAAATTTCTTACTGAAAATGATGAAAATTCGATTTCAAAAATCGGGGGTAGTTGTTGGGGGGGTGTGTGGGGTGTCAAAAGACGCGCCGTAAAATACTCTAATTTATGAAACAGAAACTACAAAAAAAAATTTTCATACAAAAATGTTGGGGGGGTGCAAAAAACGATATTTATTAAAAATTGACTAAGTCGAAAATACTAAAAAAAATTGAATTATTGCGAAATTAGTCTGAAGGACGATGAGGGATGTTTAGAAACGATGGTACGAGTCCAAAAAAGCAAAAATTATGAAAATCGGCCAAGTTATTAGTTAAATACACTGTTTTGAGATTTTAAGTTCGTGGTTAGGTTAGGTTAGGTTAGGTTAGGTTAGGTTAGGTTAGGTTAGGTTAGGTTAGGTTCCCCCCCAAGGGATCGCGCCTTGCCGCGGCGGGGGGGCTTAGTACTCCGTAGCAATCCAGCTACCGGAGGAAGCTAAGCGGTCCCAGGACGGAGCCCGCTGTCTCTCTCTCTTGACGGTTGTGGCTAGTGGCTTAGCGTCTGTCCCGTATCGGGCGGCTAAGTCAAATGTCGTTTTCGGATGCGTCTGTCCCGAATCGGGCGGCATCTTCCCAATGAACTCCAAGGCTATGCTGGCAGGGTCACCCATACCAGACAGGCTTGGAGGGAGGGGCAATTTTGTTCCGGCGGGGCTCTTATGAGTCTGCCAGGCGGGACGGGTGCGTTCTCATGAGGGCGTACTGACAGGGGAGCTCACCCCTGAAAAAAGAGACGACGATGTGGAGTCATCGGGGAGAAGGAATAATGGACAAACCAAGTAATTTGAAAAGTATTCCCCAGGCGGGTACCCGAAAGGGAGAATCCCGCCCCTCTACCGAGGTAGAGGGCAGCCCTCCGTATTCTGGGGTGGGCACAAATTGCTTCGTAGACGCGCGACGATCCGCGCGTCTTCGTGAACACGACACACATGGCTTACGAACAACGGAAACTGATATGCACAGCGATTTGGACGATTGTGAAGGAGGAGACAGGGTGAAGACTCGTAACACGGAGTTGCGAGGCGACACCAAAGACCACGGCAGGAAAACTGACAATGAGGAGGAGATGGTGTCTGACGCTGGGACAGTAGTCTCGGTGTCGACGTGCGCGTCCGTAGACGCAGGTAGTGCAGCTGGCAGGGATGCCTTGAGAAAGCGAAAGCGGAGGATCCAAGACTCTGGTTCGACCAGTGACAGCGAGAATCTGCTGGATCGCTCTCAACAGAAGGTCTCGAAGACTTTGACCAGACACAGTCGCGGTAGAGGTCGCCCACCAACAACGGGCAAGTACGTTGGCTTAAAGAAAGCGAAGGAGGAGCTTGCCAAACAAAAAGAGAGGGAATTGCGGCTTCTTGCAGAAGAAGAGGTCTTGCAGGTGGCTCGTGTGGCGCGCGAACTGAGAGATCGCGCCCGCCTAATGCCCGAATACGTAGAAGAGAATCCCGTCCTTCCGACTGTGCAAATGAAGGACAGGGTGGTGGCAAATGTAAAAATTATCTTGGACATTGCCAACAAGAGTAAAAATCTCAAGGGTGGCTTTGACACTGCCCTCAAAAATGCCGCTTTACTCATCGAGGAGTGTCTTCTCGACCTCTCCGAGCGAACGGTGTCAGAAGAGACGCAGGCGTTGCAGGCGGAGAACGCACGCCTTCAAAAGGAGCTGGATCAGCACCGAGCGGAGTTTGCGGCTTTCCGCCGGGAGATGGAGACACGTACCACGAGTGCTCCCCCCACACAAAATGACGACGAATTCCGGCGCTCAATAATAGAGAGCGTCGGCACTATTATGGACGCGAAGCTGGCGGGTATAAATGACCGCCTGCTACCAGCCCCGCGGACACGACCACCACTCCGGCACGACGCACCCTCTGTGCACATGTCGTTGCCCGAAAGTGAGCCGCTGAGTCCGCTCAGAAATGTCACCGAGAGCGTCACATCTGTGGCACGCTCAAGGGACACCTCCCCGACGTTGACTTCCGCCCCTGGGCGAAACAGGATTGACAAACGCGCGGTGGGTAGGAGCGTTCCTGTTCCTACTCCAGCTCCTCTTCCACAGAGGCCGCCGAAAAAGAAGAGAGCCCCTGTAACACAACAGGTGGCAGAACCAACTCCTTCCCCTCAACTGCCGCCAGCCTCTGAAGGATGGACAGTAGTGGGGAAGAAAAAGAACAAGAAAAGGACACAAGAAGCGGTGGTTGGCAATCCCGTCCCCGCCCAAAGCGCTTCTTTGCAAGCGGCCCCTAAAAAGGCAAAAAAGAAGAAGAGGAAACGCACCAGGAAGCTGCGACCTCCTCGCTCCGCCGCCGTCGTTATAACGATGTTGCCAGAAGCGGTGAATAGCGGTGCCACGTACGCCTCCGTTATTGCTCGGGCGAGACAGAATATTAATCTGTCAGACCTGGGCATTGAGGGGGGCCTGAGGTGCCGCAAGGCTGCAACCGGAGCCTTTATATTGGAGGTTCCGGGTACCACAAGCGGCCCAAAGGCGGACTTATTGGCCAGTAAAATGAGAGAGGAGATCGGCCAGACGGCGAAGGTAACAAGACCTACACGCTGCGTGGACCTTCGCGTATCTGGCCTTGACGAATCCGTCACTGCCGAGGACGTCTCTCTCGCAATAGCGAGGAAAGCAGAATGTTCGGCGGACGAGGTAAAAGTAGGGGAAGTACGACGCACTCCCTACGGAATAGGAACGGTCGTGGTAAAGTGCCCGGTTGTTGCAGCCAAGAAAGTCGTGGCAGGCCGCCTTCTCGTGGGGTGGACGTCGGCCCAGGTCAAGATCCTGGAACCAAGGACGAGGATCTGCTTCCGCTGCCACGAGCAAGGCCATATCGGCTGTAATTGCTCGTCTCCGGTAGATCGTAGCGGTGATTGTTACCGCTGCGGTCGCCCGGGGCACAAGGCGCGGGAGTGCTCGGCGGACCCACACTGTCCAGTGTGCGCGTCGGTCAACAAGCCAGCTAATCACCGAGCTGGCGGGAAGGCCTGCAAAGGGCCTTCCAGGAAGGAAAGGGCGGCCGCCAGAAGGCAGGCTACCCAGGCACCCGCCGCCACGGCGGCCCCAACAACATCTGGGGCTTCCGCGACTGTAGAGCCGATGACCATCGCCACCAATGATGTTTAGTCGGCTCATACAAGCCAACCTTAATCATTGCGCGTTGGCGCAAGATCTCCTCCTACAATCCATCACAGAATGGAGGATAGACATGGCGGTGGTGGCGGAGCCATATTCGGTCCCGACCAGAAACAACTGGTTCGGGGACGTGGATGACTCCGTCGCAATAATTGTGAGGTCCGATGACGAGGCTCCCGCCCTTTTTGCTCAGGGTCAGGGCTACGTAGCGGTTCGATGGAAGGGCTTAGTAGTCTTCGGGGTCTACTTCCCTCCTGAGCGAAGTCGAAGGCTTGCGGAGTTCGAGGTCTTCTTGGATGGCCTCGGGGTAGTCATTGGCCGGGCCCGTCCGTCGCAGGTTCTTGTGATGGGGGACTTCAATGCGAAGTCCTCTGCATGGGGTTCTCCTGTGACCGACCTCCGGGGCGAGGTAATGGAAGAGTGGATGATTTCCGCCGGCCTCTTTGTGTTGAACAGGGGGTCGGTGTGTACATGTCGCGACGCCTCGATTGTTGACATATCATTGTCATCGTCTGCGCTCGCACGTTGCGTACAAGGTTGGAGGGTCGTCGAGGAAGTGGAGACATTGTCGGATCACCTATATATCCGACTGGATCTCTCCAGTTCCCCGTCGACACCGGTCTCTCAAAGATCAAGTGTTTCTGTGCGGCCCAGATGGGCCTTAACACGCCTTGATAGGGAAGCGTTAGAAGTAGCTGCCGAGGTACAGGCGTGGTGTTCCCCTACAGAGGCTCCCCTGGACGTGGAGAATGAATCGGGTTTGTTCCGGGAGGCGATGACGGCTATATGCGATGCCGCGATGCCCAGGAGCAAACCCAAACCCGGAAAGCGACAGGTGTATTGGTGGTCGAGTGAAATTGCTGCACTCCGGCATGAATGTGTGACAGCTCACCGCCGGTACACCAGGTACCGTAGACTGACACGCCGCGATCTGTCGCAGGAAGAGGCCCTACAAACGCTGTATAGAAGCGCAAAGAAGGCGCTTCAAATAGCAGTTAAAGAGGCCAAGACGAAGGCATGGGAGGAGCTTATTGCGACCCTCGACACTGACCCATGGGGTAGGCCATACAAACTGGTCCGGGGGAAACTCCGGCCGTGGTCGCCTCCCCTAACGCAGTGCTTGGAACCCCGGTTTGTGGAGCGTGTCGTGGGAACTCTGTTCCCTTCCCGCGACGAGTTCACTCCTCCACCGATGGCGTCGCGCACTACATCTACGCGCGACACCCCGACCGAGGTTCCAGTTATCACAGATGCGGAGTTTGGTGCGGCGGAATTACGCCTCCGCAAGAAGAAGAAAGCTCCTGGGCCTGATGGCGTCCCTGGTCGCGTTTTGGCCATGACGCTAGATGTGCTTGGGGATCGGCTCCGTAGGCTGTACGACAAATGCCTGGAGACGGGTCGGTTCCCATCGCAATGGAAGGAGGGGCTTCTTGTGCTTTTGCGCAAAGATGGTCGCCCAGAGGATTCGCCGTCGGCGTACCGGCCGATCTTGTTGCTCGACGAGGTGGGTAAGCTTTTCGAGCGTATCATCTCAGCCCGCCTCGTCGAACACTTGAGGGGAGTAGGCCCTGATGTTTCCGACATACAGTACGGGTTCCGAGAGGGTCGGTCGACAATAGACGCCATCCAGCGCGTCAAGACCCTCTCGGAGGAATGTGTCAGTTCCGGCGGGGTGAGTTTGGCGGTATCACTCGATATCGCCAACGCATTCAACACCCTGCCGTGGAGCTGCATAAGGGAGGCGCTAAAATACCACCAGGTGCCTCCCTACTTGTGTCGGTTGGTCGCGGACTACCTGCGCGGTAGGTGCCTGACCTACGTGGCTAGAGACGGGACAGTGGTTAGGACCCCCATGTCGTGCGGCGTTCCACAAGGCTCGGTTTTGGGCCCCTTATTGTGGAACGTCGGTTACGACTGGGTGCTGAGGGGTGCACTCCTCCCGGGTCTGAGCATTACATGCTACGCGGACGATACGCTCGTCGCGGCCCGGGGGAGGGATTTCACGGAGGCGTCCCAACTCGCCACGGTTGGAGTGGAGTTGGTTGTGAACCGGCAACAAATGCTGGGTCTCGAGGTGGCCCTGCACAAGTCAGAGGCCGTCCTCTTTCATGGTCCGCGAGTGCGACCGCCAAGAGACGCACACATTGTGGTGGCAGGCGTGAGAATTGGGGTAGGGTCCCAAATCAAATATCTGGGACTAATTCTGGACAGTCGCCTTAGTTTTAAAGCCCACTTTGAGTCGCTGGCCCCGCGGCTAATGGGCGCTGCTGCCGCACTCGGTAGGCTGCTGCCGAATTTGGGTGGCCCGAACCGGGGCTGCCGCCGCCTCTATGAGGGGGTGGTTCGCTCAATGGCCCTCTACGGCGCGCCTATCTGGGCGGAGAGTTTGTCACGCGGAAATGCCATCTTACTGCGGAGGCCGCAGCGGGCGCTGGCCCAGAGAATATGTCGGGCTTATCGCACGGTGTCATACGAGGCAGCGTGCGCACTGGCAGGGACGATGCCATGGGATTTGGAGGCCGAGCTATCCGCGCAAACGTATGCGTGGCGTGTGGAGTGTCGGGACCGAGGAGAGCGTCTCCCGGCCTACGCGGAGGCCAGATGGAAGCGCCAAGTACGTCGCATCCAGGAGAACGAGTGGGGCCAAAGGTTGGCGGATCCAACTGCTGGCCATAGAACGGTGGAGGCCATCCAGCTCGTAATGAGGGCTTGGTTGCGGCGAAAACACGGAACCTTTACATTCCGTCTCACGCAGGTGCTCACCGGACACGGGTGCTTCGGTGAGTACCTGCACCGTGTTGCGAGGAGGGAGCCTCTTCCCGTCTGCCACCACTGCGGAGGCTGCGACGAAGACACGGCTCAGCACACCCTCGAGGGGTGTCCCGCCTGGTCCGAGGAACGCCGTGTTCTCGTCGCTGAAGTGGGTTCGGATCTCTCGCTGCCGGCCGTCTTATTGGGCATGGTCCGGAGTGAGAGGTCCTGGCAGGCGATGGTCTCCTTTTGCGAGGCCGTCGTGTCGCAAAAGGAGACGGCGGAGAGGGAGCGCGAAGCTGCGGCTGTCGCCCACCCGCTTCGCCGAAGGAGAGTAGGGGGTCGGAGGAGGCTTTACAACCTCCAACTCCCACCTCCCTAACGGAGACCAGGGTAGTGGACTCGGGGGAATCCGCTACCCTCACCAACAGGTCTCCCGAGAAGGCGCGCACCGTGTTCCGGTGCGCCTTTTCCACGACGGACGGGGAAGGTCAACATCTAACTTCCCCGTTAATCGAGAAGGAGGCCCCGCGCGACCATGACGCGGGCCGACGCCGCTGGGGCTGATTTGTGAGAATGCGCAAGCAATCCCGCAGCCCCGGCACCAATGGCGCCTTCGGAGGAACACCGCAGTGTTTTTAGTGGGTATACCCCTGGTCGGCAGTCCTAGCCGCCAGGAGCAGCGCCCTTTTCAGGGCGCCGGGAGTCCCACACACGTCTCTCGCCCCCCCCGGGCGGGAGATATGGTGCGTAAAGCATTTTCACTGCGATAAAAAAAAAAAAAAAAAAAAAGGTTAGGTTAGGTTAGGTTAGGTTAGGTTAGGTTAGGTTAGGTTAGGTTAGGTTAGGTTAGGTTAGGTTAGGTTAGGTTAGGTTAGGTTAGGTTAGGTTAGGTTACCCCCCCAAGGGATCGCGCCTTGCCGCGGCGGGGGGGCTTAGTACTCCGTAGCAAGCCAGCTACCGGAGGAAGCTAAGCGGTCCCAGGACGGAGCCCGCTGTCTCTCTCTCTTGACGGTTGTGGCTAGTGTCTTAGCGTCTGTCCCGTATCGGGCGGCTAAGACAAATGTCGTTCTCTGATGCGTCTGTCCCGAATCGGGCGGCATCTTCCCAATGAACTCCAAGGCTATGCTGGCAGGGTCACCCATACCAGACAGGCTTGGAGGGAGGGGCAATTTTGTTCCGGCGGGGCTCTTATGAGTCTGCCAGGCGGGACGGGTGCGTCCTCATGAGGGCGTACTGACAGGGGAGCTCACCCCTGAAAAAAGAGACGACGATGTGGAGTCATCGGTGTAGAGGAATGATGGACCAAAGCAATTTGAAAAATATTCCCCAGGCGGGTACCCGAAAGGGAGAATCCCGCCCCTCTACCGCGGTAGAGGGCAGCCCTCCGTATTCTGGGGTGGGCACAAATTGCCTCGTAGACGCGCGACGATCCGCACGTCTTCGTGAACACGACACTGGCTTACGAACAATGGAAACTGATTTGCACCGCGATTTGGACGAGTGTGTAGAAGGAGAAAGGGTGAAGTCTTGCGACACGGTGTCGCGAGACAACACTAATGACCACGGCAGGAAAACTGGCGATGAGGAGGAGATGGTGTCTGACGCTGGGACGGTAGTCTCGGTGTCGACGTGCGCGTCTGTAGACGCAGGTAGTGCAGCTGGCAGTGATGCCAAGAGAAAACGAAAGCGGAGGATTCACTCTGGTACGACCAGCGACAGTGATTCTCTGCTGGATCGTTCGCAATACAAGGTTTCCAAGACTGGGACTAAACACAGTCGCGGTCGAGGTCGCCCACCAACAACGGGCAAGTACGTTGGCTTGAAGAAAGCAAAGGAGGAGCTTGTCAAGCAGAAAGAAAGAGAGCTGCGGCTTCTTGCAGAGGAGGAGGTCCTGCAGTCGGCTCGGGTGGCGCGCGAACTTAGGGATCGCGCCCGCCAAATGCCTGGACACGAAGATGAGAATCCCGTCCTTCCGTCTGTGCAAATGAAGGACAGGGTAATCTCGAATGTTAAGATCATTCTCGACGTCGCTAATAAAAGCAAGAACCTTAAGGGTGGTTTCGACACTGCCCTTAAGAACGCCGCAATGCTCATAGAGGAGTGTCTGCTCGACCTCTCTGAGCGTACGGTTGCGGACGAGACACAGGCGTTGCAGGCGGAGAACGCACGCCTCCGAAAAGAATTGGATGAGCACCGAGCGGAATTTGCGGCTTTCCGCCGGGAAATGGAGACTCGAACTATGAGTGCTCCCCCCACACAAGACCGACTGACGGATGACGAATTCCGGCGCTCTATTTTAGAGAGCGTCGGAACCATGTTTGACGCGAAGCTGGCGGGTATTAATGACCGCCTGCTACCGGCCCCGCGGACGCGACCACCACTCAGGCACGATGCACTTTCTGTGTACGAGCCGCTGTCCGAAAGTGTGCCGTTGAGCCCGCAAAGGGTACCTAACGAGTCTGCGATGTCCGTGACACGTTCTCGGACCTCCTCCCCAGTGCTGACTTCTGCCCCTGGGCCGAGTCAGAAGAACAAGCGTGCCGTAGGTGGAAACGCCCCTGCTCCTCTACCACAGAGGGTACCGAAAAAGAGACCTCCGCGTGAGAGAGCTCCAGTTCCTGAAGAGGCACCTCAGTTGCCTCCTCCTCCTCCTCCTCAAACGTCCTCCGAAGGGTGGACGGTTGTAGCGAGGCGGAACAAAAAGAAGACTAAGGAGCCTGCGCCTGCGCCTACACCTGCAGCAGCAGCAGCTCCAAAACCGGCCCCTAAAAAGGCCAAGAAAAAGAAGAAGCGTTCCAGGAAGTTACGACCTCCTCGCTCCGCCGCCGTCGTTATTACGATGTCACAAGAAGCGGTGGCAAGTGGTACGACTTACGCCTCCGTCATTGCCCGGGCGAGGCAGAATATTAATCTGCCAGAACTGGGCATTGAGGGGGGCCTAAGATGTCGCAAGGCCGCAACCGGAGCCTACATTTTAGAGGTTCCCGGCACTACAAGCGGCCCCAAGGCGGATGTTTTGGCCCAAAAAATAAGAGAGGAGATCGGCGAGACCGCGCGTGTAACTAGGCCAACACGCTGCGTTGACCTACGTGTGGCTGGTCTAGATGACTCAGTCACCGCCGAAGACGTCTCCCTGGCAATTGCGGGAAAGGCAGAATGCCCGGTGGACGACGTGAAAGTTGGGGTAATACGACGCACTCCCTATGGTCTCGGAACTGTTGTCGTAAAGTGTCCGGTCGTAGCTGCCAAGAAGGTGGTTGCAGGCCGCCTGCTCGTGGGGTGGACATCCGCCCAAGTGAAGATCCTCGAACCAAGGACGAGGATCTGTTTCAGATGCCACGAGCAGGGCCACGTCGGCTGCAGCTGCAGGTCCCCGATAGATCGTAGCGGGGACTGTTACCGTTGTGGTCGCCCGGGCCACAAGGCGAGTGAATGTTCGGCCGACCCACATTGTCCTGTGTGTGCGGCATCGAACAAACCGGCCAATCATAGGACCGGTGGGAAGGCCTGCAAAGGGCCTTCCAGGAAGGAGAGGGCTGTCGCTAAACGCAACGCAGTCCCGGTACCCACCGCCACGCCGGCCCCTACAACATCTGGGGCCTCCATGCCGGCAGAACCAATGATCCTTGCCAGCGACAATGTTTAGTAAGCTCTTACAAGCGAACCTAAATCATTGCGCTGGGGCGCAGGATCTTTTCCTCCAATCCATTGCGGAGTGGGGGATAGACCTGGCGGTGGTAGCAGAGCCATTCATGGTCCCGAACCGGAACAACTGGTTTGGGGACGAGGGAGGTTCCGTCGCAATTATTGCGAAAACTGAAGACGTGCCTCCCACTCTCTTTGCCCGGGGCCAGGGCTATGTGGCAGTACGATGGAAGGGTAAGATAGTCTTCGGAGTATACTTCCCTCCTTCGCGGAGTCGGACACTGGCACAATTTGAGGCTTTCCTTGATGGGCTTGGGGCTAAAATCATCCAGGCCCGCCCATCACAGGTGCTAGTGCTGGGAGACTTCAACGCGAAGTCCTCTGCGTGGGGTTCCCCGTGCAATGATCCGCGAGGGGACACTATGGACGAGTGGTTGGCCGCAGTTGGCCTCTTTGTTTTGAACAGGGGGTCGGTCTGCACTTGCCGGGACGCAACCATTGTCGACATCTCACTGTCGACCGCTGCTCTGTCCCATTGCATCCAGGGTTGGAGGGTTGTCGAGGAGGTAGAGACGCTATCGGACCACCTCTATATACGATTTGACATCTCCGACTCCCCGGCCGCCCCGGCCATAAGTCGAACAAGAGCCCCTACGCGGCCCAGATGGGCCCTTACGCGCTTAGATAGGGAGGCATTGGAGGTGGCCGTTGAAGTACAGGCCTGGTGTTCTCCGTCAGATGGTCCGCTAGATGTAGAGGATGAGTCGGGTTTGTTTCGGGAGGCGATGACAGCTATATGTGACGCTGCGATGCCCAGGAGCAAACCCAGGCCCGGAAAGCGCCAGGTGTACTGGTGGTCGAGCGAGATCGCCGCACTTCGCACCGAATGTGTGGCCGCTCACCGCCGGTACACTCGGTATAGAAGGCTAGCGCGTCGTGATTTAATGCACGAAGAGACTTTGCGCACCCTCTACTCGAGTGCAAAGAAGGCACTCCAACTGGAGGTCAAAAAGGCCAAAGCAAAGGCGTGGGACGAGCTGGTCGCAACCATCGACTCAGACCCATGGGGCAGGCCATACAGGCTGGTCCGGGGGAAACTCCGGCCGTGGTCGCCTCCCCTAACGCAGTGTTTGGAACCCCGGTTTGTGGAGCGTGTCGTGGGAACTCTGTTCCCTTCCCGCGACGAGTTCACTCCTCCACCGATGGCGTCGCGCATTCCATCTACGCGCGACGCCCCGATCGAGGTTCCCGCAATCACGGATGTGGAGTTCGGTGTGGCGGAATCACGCCTCCGTAAGAAAAACAAGGCTCCTGGGCCCGATGGAGTACCTGGCCGTGTATTGGCCCTGTCGTTGGGCGTGCTTGGGGATCGACTCCGTAGGCTGTTTTACAGATGCCTGGAGACGGGTCGGTTTCCAGCACAGTGGAAGGAGGGACTACTTGTCCTGTTAAGAAAGGATGGCCGTCCGGAAGACTCGCCGTCAGCGTATCGGCCGATCTTGCTGCTAGACGAGGTGGGTAAGCTTTTTGAGCGAATAATCTCAGCCCGCCTTGTCGAGCACCTAAGGGGTGTAGGCCCCGATCTGTCTGACACACAGTA